>CAAKHB010005383.1:328434-345702 GCA_901007665.1 Aeoliscus strigatus
GATTCGTCCTTACAATAATTACTGACTAACGTTAGCATATTTATTTGTTGGGGATTGATGATAATAATAATAATAATAATCATAATAATAAAAGTGAAAATACTGACGAAAAGGTTGATTGGAAAGGTGTTTGTCTGTACAACTCGGAAACAACCCCTAAAATCAATTATGTTTCAACCAGGTTTTATTAGAGATACAAAGAAAATTACCACACAAAAAATATTGCTTTGTATATTGTTTTGTATATTGAAGCCCTGAAATATTGGGACATAATCCTGAGAGGAACACGTTTATTAGTATATTCAGGGCCTGTTTCCTCAACAATATTTAAAACAAAAACAAGCAAAAAACTGTCTGCAACAAAATACAAACAGTCTGAAATGATTCACCAGATACTGGATGACTAAGTGAAGTGCTTCTCTTCCAGAAGTTCCTCTCGAGCTTGTAGCATCCCGCCGAGTCGCCCAAATTAATTTCCCCATCTCAAATGAAACATCTGTGTTCAACTGTGCAAATGGAAGCCTGTAAATTCCAGATGAAGAGGGGCGTCACATGAGTAAATGTTTTGATGAAAACACCCTGCACAGGACAGGGGGAGCGATAAGGGTTTGTGTACACATGCACAGAATGGTTATGTGAATCCTTGTATTCAGAGCTTTCAGGGAATTCTGCCAAAACATGCCGACATACTGGCAACAATGCTTCGAGGTGGCTTAAAATCCCCCCTGCCCTCCAGCCCCCATAAAAATGACAGCAGCTCGGCATTTTGGACTGAACTGTAACGCTTCTCGCTTAATTGTGTCCGTCCAAGAGAGCTATCAGCTGAAAAACAAACAGGCGTATTAGACCCTTGCTGCAGTGTCAACCCTTGGACAGCAGTTTGGGGCACAAATTAAGGCCACCGACGTCAGCTCACTCCCCTTTAAACATTCACACACATTCGCAAAACGTTTTTCTCTGTCTGGTCTGGAGACATTAGCAGAAGTGTCAAATAGTCACTAGCAGGTTTTCTGCCAGTGAAAGGGCGTTTGGAGTGGATATGTTTCAGATGTGAACGTTCACTGGACAGAAATGGGTGGATGAGGTCTGCTGGACGTGTACACATCAATAGATGTATTTGACTTTTACCTAGGTACGGTGGGTAGTGTCACTTAGATTTTATAAAGGGTCAGTTCGCGCGGGATAAGAAATATCAGTACAAGTACCACAGGTGGGAGGGGTCAGTCCATTCACCATGACGTTGCTTCCTTTGCGTGCCACACTGCTACCAGGCAAAACACGGAGAGTGGTGATGTACAGTGAGTTCATGTAATGTACTTTGTACTTAACAGACCTGAGGCAATCAGAAGTCCTGAGGACAAGACAAGTGCTTCCTTTGGGTTTGACTGTCCAGTGCAAAACTGAGTGGTTCTCCATGCTGGAATAAACCCATGTTTAAACAGGATATGACGACATATCTACTGAAGGTCTGTTTGCATGGGATGAGTATTTCCTGAGGTCTTATTCCAGGATATGGCAGATCCAGACGTGACTTAAACATCTGGTAATTACTACTTTATTACTTACGAATAGAGCTATGTTTTACAAATTGTAACACAAGGACATAAATTCATGGCAGCAAAGAATAAATGATATTATTTTGTGAGAAATGAACTGAATTGTATATTCTCCAGGGGGCAAGGAACTTATTCTTAGTGACATATCTGTCGAGCAGCAAGACCTCCGAGAAGAGTGGGGGTTTTCAGATTCCAGAAACTGTTTGCCGACATTGATAAATGACATCACAATGCATCCATGGATGATCCGAAGAAGCCCCATTAAAACAGGTCAAAGACTCTACAGACGGTTGCCGATCCCTCCAGTTATTCATTTGTTTCCTGTGTGTGTCTGTTATCCATCCTCTGTAAACAGGATTTATCTGATTAATGCAAACGCCATTAAACGTTCTGCGATATTTGAAATATTTGGTACCGTCAACAAATCACATGAGCAATAACGAGAGGAGACTGTGGATGTTCCACGGTTTTTCAAATGGGGTTTCAAGTTAGTCGCTGGTAGAAATTCATGGAACCTTGAATTACAGTGTTTTTATCCTTATCAGTCAATGAATATTGGGACTTATTCTGCTCTGTTAGGAGGATATTGTTTGCCTGTGGACTTTCAGCTCAGCAGGTGTACAACAATTAACAACGAGGCTGATTTTCACAAATCCAATTAAATTTGCAGCAAAGAGCAGCGCGTTTCTTACACGCCGACCTTGATGGATGTCTGTGCTCTCCCAGTGCCCTCAAACAATAATAATTCAATCTCTTTTACATTCATTAATCATCGGGTTGGTTTCCTGCTGTGGTTTTCCCACGGGGATGAGAAGCTCAGGGTCAACCAGTGTACCAGAGTATGTCATGTGATTGCGGTGAAGCTACCTGACACACGCCGACGCTTTTCTGAATCACAGTTTAGTTGTCCCTCAGTCGTGCATACGCGCTGTTCCGTAATGAAGCCCGGCGAGTTGATCGAGCTGATTGAGGAGTCACTGCGGGGCTTGTTAAGACCTGAACCCTCCACAAGAACAAAATGTGTTTGGTGGTTAGGTGGCAAGAAGAACAAGAAAGTTAATTCTGGTCAGGATTTACCCTGATAAAAACCCGAAATGTGTCGTGGAAAAGCACTATGACTGCATACAGACAAGAAATGCATCTTGATGTCGGACACCTCGGGAGAAAAAAAAGTTTTGCCCAGATGATGTGATGTGAACTAGCTGTGAGACTTCCCAAAGCAGGACTGCAAGGAAAAAAAGAAAGAAAAAAAACTTCCATAATTCTTTTGTCTCTAGCCCAGGGAGAGAACAAAACTCTCTGGTCTTCCGGTGTGTGTGTGTACAGGCCTTTGGCGTTGCTAACGCTCCATTCGTGTTTAGCTCTCACTCTAACAAGATTTGACCTGAAGATGCAAAGTAAACTCCCTTGACATGCTCTGCTGGGGTTAATAAAGTTTCTTCTCATCCCTTAATTATTCTTCAGATCCTACCAGCCTCTGTGAGTGTGTGTGTGTTTGTGTTTGTGTTTGTGTTGGGGTTGGGGTCGTGGCTGTGGATTTATTTTCCACCGGTTTTCTCATCGTACATGTCAAATCGGCATCGGTGTGTGAAGGCGCTCGCATACGCAATTCTTTTCCGATTAGACCGACATAAACCGTTGAGTTCAATCTTCACGTTGTCATGACAACTTTCCCAACACCCGGTGTCACAGAATTACTTGGCTAAAATTGTTTTCACCATCTTCTTGTGTTCGGTCTCTCGTGGTGATAATGGAGTCTACGAGCCACTGAATTTTCAGAATTCCATCTTGGGACCACGAACCACGTTGGGGTTCACATTGTATCATGTTCATCCATCCAACATCTGAGAAGGAAGCTTTTATTTTCTTTTTGTTTCACATGGATAAGAGACAGATGGCTGCAGACTCTTTTTTTTTCAAAGTTAAATAAAATATATCAACTTAATTGAGCACAAATATTAAGAACACATACAATACAAAACAACAACAAAAACACACGTCTTCAGAGTTACAACAGGCTGTTTTGGGGAAAGTGCTGACTAATATTTGTTAATGTGATCGATAATCTTCATGTCCTCTCAATGAAAATTGTATTTCTTCCCGTATACAAATGTGCCACAACAGGCCCCAGGCTTCCAGGCTCCAGACATGTCTTGCCTTGATGTTCCTGGTCCTGGGGCACCTGGCCCGACGTCAGACTCAGCAGCACCCCGATAAGGCGACGTTCGACAAATCAGATGTCTCCCAGAAGACTTTAGAAACATGAGAGCTGTGTTTGGGCTTTTCTCACATTGGGAGTCATTATGATTATCTGAAAACACATGCGCTGTTTGCTGGCATGACATGAAGCTAACTTAACCCGAGAGTAATCTCCTCACTGCCAAATATGAAGTTTAATCTACTTTTATGCTACCGATCCCAAGGTTTTGAACCATGCCAGAGGGCCCCTCCCAGTTTGCGTCTAAAAATCTGATCATTAGCAGCTCCCAAAACATAAGACTGCTAATTTGCTGAAAGCTCATTTCCATCCACTGACATGTGACGATAACTCTCTGACATGCTGAAGCTCATCATCTCTGGCCTCACGGAATCACTGTACATTTTAAATGGGCTTTTGAGCCTCAACAAACACGTCGGCCATGTTCATTAATAACCTCAAACAAGTATAGGACTATTTGTATGTGAATACATGGCCATAAAAATAATAATTTAAAATAATGATAAAATAATTTAATTTATTTTAAATTTAAAAATAATAATAATAATAAAATATTTTTTCTTTTGTTTTTCCTCAGTGCTCGTTTCAAGCGAGTACTGCGTGATGGTAAAAGTTCAAGCATTCGTCTGTCTGACGAGATGGGATGACTTGTCACAAAGTGGACAGTCTATACATGCATTCTTTGGCACCCACTGCCTTGTGAAACACTCAGTGGTCTGTAATTTGCGCAGTTAAAAAAACATGCAGTAGACAAAATGTTTCCAAATAAGTGGTTTGATGTCTTATTTCGGTTAATAGAAATACAAAAGCATTTGCGTCCAAAGTTTAATGTCACCGTGGCTTTTATCCACTTCTTTTACACTGACCGTCCTCTCGGGGGACACGACTGAGCTGAATACTGAGCTGAATCATCTCCCAAAACTCAAAAACACAAGAAGGAGTTGAGTCACATGCACCATGTGACAGGAACTATAAGATTCACAGCCTGCCAGCTGCCGATGCAGTGGCTCTCTGTCCAGCACACTATTCTCTTTATTCTTTCAGTGTTTGTACTGCACATTATCCCACCTATATATTCATCAGAGCTGCAGGGAAGCCATGATGCATCAAGCACCAGTCGCCCACTTGACCGAGAAAAAAAATCAATTTCTCTCCAACAAAAGGCAAAAAAACCCAAACCAACCAGTCATCATCCATCAATTATTTCATTAGACCTGGCTCAGGACGCATCCCCTCATTAGGGCTGCTGTTTCAAGTAATGACACTTCATCAAATCATTGAGGACGACTAAACGCTCCAAAGTTCCGCCTCTTGGCTTATCCCTTAAACAGCTCATTTTCTCTGCGCTTGCAATTGTGGATTTTGATTCTGCTCCAGTGTATAATGTCTAAGGTGATTCATGAAATCCCCCATGCGCATGTTCATATTTAGACAGGCCAAATATGTAATATTCACACGTCTAGTCAAGTGTGACTAAGCTAAAGCTCATGCAAAACTGTACCGCTATGTACAGTCTCTAAATATATCTTTAAATGGATGCTTCCTTGCTCAAGTGGGGATTTGTCTGAACACAGTAGGTCCACTGTGTTTTATTTCTCGCATCTGGCCGAAAAACAAAGTCAAACTTTAAGTAGAAATAAATTGTGGATGTACGTTCATTCTGCAGGATGCAGACTCAGTGGGCCACCAGCTGCTGTGAAAATGTGTCCACCTCTAAGCCTCGAATTAAAATCACCGTACATGTGCAGTTCGACAGCTGACAACGGTTTGTTCTTCTCTTTTACTTTTCTCTTAAAATTTTTGTCATTCCTGACCCAATTTCTTTTTTTGGTCTATTGTTTTTTAATTGTGTCTCCAGAATCACATATTTAAAGCTTTCTTGAGCTTTTTTTTCTTTTTTTTCCCCCAGCCTTGGAAATCACGACCTTGTCTGTTTGAGGAACAACAGCGGTTCACATTTACACTCTGCAGCTGTAAAGCGTTTATCAGATTACCCAAAAATACTCTGTGACGCGACCGTGCACGGTATATTTAGGCGGCTGATTCTCCAGAGAAGACAATAGACTGAAGCGTTTGTTTGGATCTGAAACTCTGTGTTTCTGTTCATGTGGTGCTTTAACTCCACGCACTCAGGTGAAGTTCAAGGTTTATTTGAAATGGAATAGTACAGAAAGACGTCAGACTAAGGGGAGGATGATACACCGAAAGACTACAGGGCTACATTTCAGCACATACTAGCTCAAATCTGCAGAGTAATTTAAACTAATGCCACATAAATTTAAACTTATTATTTGGTTTCTTTAAGACCATGATATTTAATATTTAGAAGAATACTGTCAGTACGTAGAATAGAATAGAAAGAGAAGAGAAAATCTACAAAAAAGTTTCACAAAACTAAAACTAGTCATATTTACAATTATTTTTAAAGAAAAGGGTAAATATAAAGATAAAAATAAAGGTTTACAGTTGTGTAAATGTAGTGCAGTTTCCTTTTAAATAAAAGTATGAATACAGATGATGTCTATTCACCAATCCACAATGTTTAAGTGTAATTACAGTGTTTCTGTCATGTAGAGGTGATCTGCTGCACATCACCCACAATCAAAAAGTGGAATTATCTTTTTAGTGTGAACAAAATCTGACAGCACTTTGGATGAGAGATGAATTAGCATCTTAACACAGTTCATTAGCATCCAGGAGGATCCAAGCACGTTTCTCCTCAGGCTCTGACAAAACTGCATAGTTAATGCAACAGCCGGAAGTCACAGGCAGCTTGGAAAGGTAAACATCATCATATCAAATGTTTTCCAAACCCTCATCCTGAAACCACGGAGGCAGGTTGAACCACAACAACTGGATGTGAGAATTCTTGTTATATCATCTCAGAACACCAAGGGACAAAAAGTTGTTGCGAGTCACCTGTAGCGTTTGTTTCTTGCACATTATCACCCTTCTTCGGACAAGTTTAACGACGCCAGGTCCGACACGTACTGTACATCGAAGCCCAGCAGAGGGGCTGAGGGCAGTTTAACACGCTTGTTTCAAGGTGTATTTGCACTTTTCCCTCCAATTTGCCGAGAACAGCCGTAATGAAAGCCGCGGCAAAATGTCAGCGAGCGGGGCGGAAATCCATGTTCTTTAGTGGACTGAACGGCCGTCGGGGTAAAGATCAGCCACGTGATGAGGTACTCTGACTCATTTCCTGGCACAACTAGCGGAGCCCGTGCTCCTGGCAAAGCGCAGCGTGGGAGCCGGCGAGCGGGCCTGACGGCGCGATAAGAAGGAGGGAGTGAAAAGGCTCCTGCTGCTGTCATCAAAGACAAGTCAGGAGTGGAAGACATTCACCGGCGCCGATTTGAGCAGATAATTGCCTCGATAAAACTCTGTCTTTGTTATGCTGTTTTCTTGTTTATCGGAGGCTTTCATGCAAGAAATAGGATGGGTGGATACTCCCTGAGATAATCTGGTGTTTCAGTGATTAAGATTTGATATTCTCTTTCCTCCCCTTGTCCAAAATACTTTCCGCCAAGTACTTTCTCTCTAAAGTATGTTCTGTGTGGGACCCTGGGGGGGAATGGGGAGGGGGGGGGGCAATGAAGGCCATCCGTCATTTTGACATATAAGGACGGAGAGGGCGTGCTAACATGAACAGCCGGGTGCGGGGCTTCACACTCCGGCTGGAACAGTCGAGTGTCACGTAATGACGTGAAGGACTTTGGAGTCAATGAGCAGCTCACGCGCTCCCCATACGACAGCGTATCGGTGTCAGGACGGAGATGGTCGTGTTTAAAGACCTCAGAAGCAAACAGGCCCCTCCTTTAACGTGGTACCGGGACTCTGTTACATCAGTGTGGTGTTGACAAGACAAACTGGAAATATAATTTGTATTAGCACCCATACAGAGATAAACTGAATCATCACGATGTCTCTTAACCCGGAGGTGTGTGAACACACACACTCAGGACACCCGACAGAGAGTAATCTAACACACGCTGAACCTTTGCCCATCACAGTTTTGAGGGTGTCACCATTCCCCTATTTAGAATATAAGATATCACACACACACAATTACACATGAGAATAAGCACGGTGAAATGTGCTTTTGTGCCTTGTGCTCTTGCAAATGTCGAAGAGGGGGGGGGGGTTATACTGTATCTAGTAAAGAAAAGGCATCATGTCCCTTGTATCACTGAGAGTCTGGAAAAAAAAAAAGACTTTTTCACGTGAGAATGTGCTAGTATGGAGACAGTCGAGTGTGAGAAATGAGACTAAACCACCAAGCCTTTTCACTGGCGATGGAACGCTAACTCAGCAGCACAGTAACGCCTGGTCACGCTTTGAGGGATCCTGGGTTAAAAACGACCCCTGACTTTCTTGCAGCTGCATCGATTTTGCAGATGTGCTGTTATTTCGGCGGCAACAGAAGTGCTGAGGGTCCGTGCATAAGGAGCTTTGAGCTCCAGGCAAATTAATCAGCAGCGCGCACCGAAGTAATTAGCAGCAACAGTCACCGCGCACATGCGAGATGTACCAGTTGCAGGAGAAAATATGCACATATAGACTTTTTTTCTTTAAATGGAGCACTTTGATGCAAAGTGCCGGCAATGTAGGAGGTCAACTATCTATGTTTTAATTAGTGAAGACCAGAAAATTCCTTCCACTGTTTCCTGATCATTTAATTCAACTGTTTTAGGGCATTTGTTATTTCCACTCGCCCTCATTAGTCACACATACTACAACTGCCTCATTCACACTGCCGGCATATCCGCAATGGTAATCACATCATATCCTGAGGGTTGACTCTCCACGTGGTCATTTTTGAGTGATTCGAGTGGGTTGCTATGGTAACAACACAAGGTCAATATGTGCACTGGAAAAGTGGAACCTTGTCTTCCATTTTTACCTTTGGCCAAGGAGCATTTATTTGTGTGTCTGTTTGTTTATTTCTTAGCTAAATAACTGAAAAAGTTCTGAACGTGTTGTAATGAAATGTTGAGTAAATGCTGCTAACGGACCAGGACCAGATGACTGAATGTTGGTGGTGTTCAGGAACCATCTGGATCCAGGAATCTGCTTTCTGTCATTTTCAGCATCTGTGTCTAGAACTCCACAATAGCAGCAGTGGACTGTCTCTGTGGTCCAGTGGGTAGTGGGTCTGTCGGTGGTTGGTCGGGGGTTGGAGCCCACCCAGGGACGGAGGGTTATTTTGGTTACTATTGCAAAAAAAAAAGAAAAAATATAGCTCCGACTGAATGATTAGTGTAACAAGTTGTCTATGATGTTTTTAATAGAGACAAAGTCATGTTTTGATGATCAACAACTTTATTAGAGTGTACACAATATCACAATGTGGGTGAAATTAGCTGCTTAGAGGAGGTCTGAGTGTTCTCGCCACAGACAGCTGCCATGCGTCAACGTCCGTCTCCGTCTTTATGACGTAGGCCGTCGTGTGTAACGCTGCAAGTGACGCAATAATGTCACTCTGACATCCGATTTGAACGAGCAGAGAGTTCGCATGCGGTTAGAACCCGACCTGCTGTCAAGTGTCGAGTTAAGCGTGGAGGCCTGCGGGTTTCCCTGTTCTTAGGTTTTACTCTTTCACCTGCCACTCCGTTAGCTAAACGGCTGTAATATCAAGGATCAGTCTCAGGCAGCCCAGCTGACTCCGTTCACAGTGCTATCAGTACATGTCAGCTGGCTATCGAGTTGCAAAATGTTTTCCCCCTTTCAGCATGATTTGTTGAGCATGGGAAAATCTAATTAGCCGCAATCATTGGGGATGGAGCTTGACTGACATCGACGCACTCTACTTTGACGGTTTCCTGCTTATAATTCCCAAACTCACCCCAGAGTTCATTTTCCTTCCGTTTTCTTATCATATTCATGTTCATCCTTTTTAGCCGTGATTCCAAATCGTGACACAGTTAGATGCACCGGATTTAACCAAAGGCTCGACATGCGCGTGTGTCCGCTGACGACTGCTGTGCTGCTCGCCGCAGACAGATGCGTGGTTTGGGTTTCTTTCATGTGCACTATTGGGCAGTGACACAAATGAGAGGAGATCCATTGCGCTCCACAAGAATGTTTTTATTTTGCCACAGACAAGCGGTTCAGACGGTAAACAGCCGCCAGCTGCCACGTTTGTAGTATTTCTGCATCAAGGACAATTTATCCAATTGACATATTGTATTGTCTCACCCTGTAGCTTTAATTAATGTGAATAATATGACCCAACAAGTCAAGAGAACCACACTGCAAAGTGCAAAGGATCAAGGGTAATTAAAAGAACAAAGGTCATTTGTTTCAGAGCTCCTGCTGCATTTGACAGCAGCAAACCGGAGGGAATTAAATTAGATTTCAATCAATATCAATTCACATCTGTCCACAAGTTAACAAATAGCCTTTGCTCACATGAAAACTAACCAATAGGTAAATCATAAAATATTGGTGTATTTACAGAGTGGATAGTAGATATAGATCACTGTCTGCGCACAAAATCAATATGGCTGACATCTGCAGTGAGAAGGTGTTCTGTTTTGGTTTTTTTTTCTCCCCCTCTCCAGCTCAGTTGTCTTCCAATTAGCATCCCGGCTATAACTTTACTCTGCTGCCACATTTATCAACCCCAAATGTGAAATCTATTCCTTAACTCTTTTAGGGGGGGGGTTGTTTTTCCCTACAACCTAAGTACTGAATTTGTTTGTTTTGCGCTTTTCCTGCATTCTAATACTCACAATTTAGCTGACGATGAACCTAAGCAGTTGAAGGTGCATTCTGTAGCTCATCCTCGTGTTTCACCTGAAAATGTACTGCACAAAACCAAATCCAGACCAGAGTGAAAGCGTCACCAATGCTAGCTGTTTGGCATCCTCATCATCATGTGATGGCATTAATGCAATTCAAACATGAAGCCTATGTTTAACACAGTCGGATTTCTTGTTATTAGTGTGTGTGTGTGTGTGTGTGTGTGGATGGATGAACTGGATGGACACCTGCCAGTGAGAGCTGACACAAAGCAGATGATTCATGCATTAAAGCACACAATATATTACCCACATTGTTTCGCCAATTCATGCATGTGGATGTTTCAGACGTAATTTTCTTGTTTCTTTGCCTCTTAAAACTCTTAAGTTCTTAGCTGAATATTACTTGGTAAGCTCCCTCACTATATGGCTGCAGCAGCAATCTGTCATGTTCGTGTGATGTAAATCTAGGTCTTCTCAACAATGTGTAACATTTGAGTCGTTTTGGATTGGGTTTTTTTCCTTTTCTTTTGGCATGTATGTCACTTTTTTACTGTGAGATTGTGTCAACAGAACCGTCAAACGGGTCAAATGAACGTCTGTAGCCTGGCTAAGATTCAATCCACTGTAAATTACTGTGCAGTGCATAACCGTGTCTGCCTGCGGGGTAAAGAAATGTGACCATCCACACACGGCTGCTCGGATGTGGCAGGCAGATTGATCACAGTGGAAGCAAACTCCCCTTTTTTTCCCCCCCCGACACTTGTTTGGGTTCTGTTAGAGAGCTGTGTAAGCTTTCCCAGTTGTCCCTATCAAAGCGCCCTCCTCTAAACACCACTTGCACTAGCAGGATGCTTGCAGAGGTAAACATGCTGCCTTTGGCAGCGAGGAGGCACAGTGGCTGTGTGTAGCCGGTCGCTTTCAGACACACAACACATCACAGCACGGGAGGACTTTTATTCACTGGATACTTCACCGTAACCTGCTTTCTGTAACCACAACCTTCCCATCAGGTCCTCAGGTGGACGTGTCATAAATGACCTCTTCCTGTCCCCAAAAAGGAGACAAACTCCTTCAACGTGAAAACAGATGGATGGCCCCCTCCACACACACACACTCACACACACCATTGCCCTATTACTTTGCCCACTGTGTGTGTGTTTATAGAGACCTAAATCCATCTTTTACAGCTGATACTGTAGCTGTGCCAAAGAGTTTGGCTCCTAGACAGTTCATCCAATGAGGAAGCTCAGCTCTGACCGTGGTTTCAACTTGGAGTGTGTTTCAGTATACTTCTTCCAGTGTGTGTGTGTGTGTGTGTATGTGTCTTTTAGAGTTCATTACCATTTCAATTTGACTTTGAACTCAAACCTGTGGCGTGCAGCCAGATGTGGGTCGTATAAGTTGTCAATAGAACAGAAAAAAAAGTGACTTTTATTCGGCTGATCTAGAATCAGCTTAAACTCAAGGAACCACGTGTTGTTTTCAATCGGACGTGCATCATGAATCATCTACGAAACGATTCATTCCTTTTAAGTCTTGAGGATGTGAAGCAGGGATATTGTTTATTGTCTTTTATCGATAATGGTACTAAACAACTCCCTTTTCCCGTGTTTTATTTTCTTTTTAAATTCATCATATTATTCTATCAGGATTGGATTTATAGTCCAAACATGGCTCTTGGCAAATAGATGCTATTCACAGAAGGCAGATGTGTTTTTTTTTTTCCAGTTGCATACATTGACAACACAACACTTTTCACTCAGTTGGCCCAGAAAAAAAGGCTGGAAGTTGTGTAAGCGTTGCGGTGGAAAAGATGTCTCTTTTTTTTCCCCGGAGTCTCTCATCTTTTAATCACAGTATAATCATGTTTTAATGGCAATGCCTGCTCCTTTACGACTGAATTGCTTGTCGACAGTAAACATTCCTCTCTGATGTTCAGGAGATCGCTGCATATAGGCACTGCTGCTTCCATAAAGGTCATTTCCTCTTCGTCTGTCCTCAGTCTTGGAATAATAAGCACATTCTAATTTTGTATATATTATGAAGATGTAGATGCTCATGTCCAGATGAGTGCGGTCCCAGGAAGGGTCCGATGCTGCACACAACCCTCAGGCCTCTGTCCCTATGGACAATGTCGAGTCTCCAGCTAATGTGACTGCATGTTTGTGTGTGTGTGTTTGTGTGTGTATACCCATAAAGGAACAAAATCTCCACACAGAAAGGCCAAACCCTAGAACCTTGCTTCTCCAATCGCCCATCGTGCCATTACGCCATGTCAGCTGCAACAAAATGAGGCCTTCTTCATTTCCCCCTGGTGGCCATGATTGATGTTTGCTCAGACCGATGGTTGTGACTTACGGTGGGCGGGATCTCACGCCTGGGACTTTTTATAAGGATCACTCCAGCATCAACCCTGAATCCACATGATCCCCTTATAAGTGTTTCGTCAAGTCTCGGTTTCAGCTCATCGACCATTTGCTCCTCACATGTATGTGAACGCGTGCAAAACAAATGCAGGTGGACGAGTTCTCTGAGCTCTGACGGATGTAAAACCATTCAAGATTCATACACACTCGTGTCATGTTCCCGCCACCACAACATGCCAGTGATCTCCATTTCCAACAAAAGTCTCCAACTACAATGTTACATACATCTTCACTTACACAGGCACCCAGAGGGAGGTGAATTATTTAGACTCTTGGTCTCCCTCCTGCCGTGGCGCTGTAATCTTCCCCACCTTCTACAATTCATGTCACCTTAAATCCAACAGCATGGTAACAAACAACAAACTGACAAGTAATGGCTTTTGTCTGAGGTACATTTTTATATCAGACTACGCAGTTGAGCTGTAATACTGTTTCACTGGTCCTAAAGGAGCATGTAAATGAAATCAAAGAGCAGAGGCGTGCACTCACCTTGTTGACAAGCAGGAACTCTGCTGGGCTTTTGTCTTTTGTCTCAAAATATTTTCCTTTACTCTTAAATAATCCCATTATGGCCTCTGAAGGTGCAGCTGAAACTGGCCTGTTAAATTCTTAATACGCTGCATCATAGCGGAGGCAGCCAGCAGTCTGGTAGCTGCAGAACCGGGCTGAATAATAGAAGTTAAAGAAACGTCTCCGGTGATACCGGAACGCATTGTTCTGGCTTGTTAAGATGGTGCTTTTATTTTGGAATCATAAAGTGAAGCTTTCCCATGACGCGATGGAACCAAACAGAGCTAAAATGAATTGACTGCATTAGCACCTCAAACTAGGCCAAAGTTGTCGTCAGATTAACATCACAGATGACAAGGCAGCGAGTGCGGCATATTAAATTCCTTTAATCTGATTTACAGCAGGTAGAAATCAGCTTAACGTGCAGTCTGAGAAACGCATGCACTGGTGAGGTTCCAGTTGTGTTCTTTGTCGTGTACACGGGTTTGTTCCTCAGTTTTGTTTAACTGTGCATTCATCTCTTCAGAGGTTACTTATCAGCTACTACATCATTTCAAAAAACGCCTCTGTGCGATTGTTCGGGAAATCCTTCGACAGCATGGCGAAGGCTTCAAACGCCACATTTTATCTGCAGAATGTAAAGGTATGAAAGTTACAGTACACCTAATAATAGTAAATAATAACAATATTATTCATTAGTTAGTTTAGATGAAGTACGGATCACCACAAACTATTGTGGTGGATGATTTTGATTGCCGCAGAAACACAAACACTAAAGAGACTGAATTTGTTTTTGTGCATCCTGAAAACCTTCTGGACAATAAACTCCATTCAGATGTGTTACTTTGCAGTTTGTGAGTGCAAATCGTCTGACAGACTGTGAGCCTACGTGGACCGCCGGCAAAATCCATCATCCCCCTTCAACACTGTAGCTTAGAGGGTTCTTCTCTCCAGTACAGAATAGAATACACACAGACACACACAGACAGAGAAAACAAAATCTGTGAAGATGAAGAGGAACCCCTGCAACCCCTCTCTCTCTCTCTCTCTGCCTCCCCTCACACTTTCCTTCCCCTCTGTTATCGCTCACCCTTTGAAACAGCACCTGTTACAGACTCGCAGCCTGGGAGCTCCGTCATGATGCAGTGTGCCCTCCTGCATAATACAGTGCCTGCATCCAGCTTCACATTCAGCTCATGTTGAGGTGCAAGGTGGGATGTCTTCATCCTCCAAGAGCTTAATGCTATTTGGGAGCTTTGTACACCAGACTGGTGTGCACGGCTCTGCCTCATGTTCTGAGTGATTATTTGTATTTTTGCTTGATAGCTCCCACGGCACTTGATAGTGAGTAAGTCAATGCTGACTGTGATAAATGGCATGGCTACTGCAGCTTTGTTGACCGTCTCCAATAAATGAAAATGTAATGATCCCTGCAACGAAACGAGGACATCGCTGCAGCAGTAATATCAGAGTACAGTTCAGGAAAACGCCCGATAGTTTATCGCAGCACCAGACACAAAAACTGTGATCCAAATCCGTTATCTGAGATTGACAGTGTAGATTCCGAGCACAGTATTAGAGCGCTTCATGTCACACACACATCTCATGCCCTCAGATGTGGAAATAGCTTCATTTCGGCCTCTATTAATTCTTAGGGTCACCAGATGTCCCACATTCAGGGACATCCCATACATTTACATTTACATTTATTTTCGCACAAATGATGTCACGTCTAAGGCAACAATGTTTATTTCAAGCAACAGCGATAGAAAGTGAGTGGATCTTGTTACCAACTACAACCAAGATCATTTTGAGCTCCATTTTCAACTCACACATCACCTTTAGGATGGTTATAGTTTCTGGACAAACATGGATGAGAGCTGCCAAAGTCACATTTCAATAATCCTGTTCTGTTCTGCTGAATCAACCAGACAGCAAAGCATAGTCGTGTTATGAGCTAAGAGCAGAAGAGAAAGGTTCGTTTTGTTTAAAGTTACTTTAGACTGTGCATTTGTGTCCCACATGGTCCTGCACACACACTATGGCAGCACAGTGTGTGTGTGTGTGTGTGTTGGGGGAGACTGTATTTGTGTGTGCATTTGATACTTTCCAAGAAATTAGACCTCCAGAGGTCCACTTGAGCTGCTCATAAAAATGTATTTAGTCCCAATCTTCCCGGTGGTATAAATTAATGCTGTAGTACATAGATATTAAAGAAAGAAAGCAATTTGGTACAATATCAAAAGCCTCCTCCTTATATGCTGGTTTTATTAGACTTTTCATAAAACAGTTGTATACCATGAGGAGCAACATGTGCTAGAACGCACCAAATAATTTACAGAGCCCAGACAGATACAGCAAATAGAATTCCAATTTGTTCAAATATGTAGCAATTCACGCAGTGCCATTTTGCATTAATGGTCTTCATGCATATGCAGGTGTTGAATTTATCATGCATGACTTGTAGGTCAAGTTATGGAAATTGGAGGTAACATCCAATTCAGTAATACTTGACATGGTCGATAGTGTCCAGTGTGGCACCTAATGCAGGAGGACAAAAATCACACAGAGAAACACAAGCTAAAGTCCTTTTATTGTAAAGAAATACACATTAGAACTAAAAGTCCAAAGGATGAAAACACGGAAACACAGAGCACAAATACGGACTATAACACAGCTCGGAACACAGCTGACACGTGGAATGGAAGACTGAAAAGAAGTTAATTGCAAATGTTACAGGCCTGCAACCAGCCCGAACAAGACACAGGTGGGAGCACGTGAGGGAACACATGGACCCAAGAACACGAGGGAGTGAGGGAGGACAGAGAGCAGAAATAAGACACAAGACATTAGCACTGGACAGGTGATTACACAGGAGGGACACCAGGACAGGAAACCAAACATCAGCGTAACGGAGCGAGATGGAGATGACGAACAACCCATTTAACACATGAAAAAAAAAACAACAAAAATCACATGAAACAAGAGGGGAAACCGCAAAACCACAAAGTCCAAACAAACTGAACGACAGGTAGCTGGTGGCGGTCAAACGACATGGTACAGTGTCTGTCTGTCTGAGTGCTGTTAAATGTGATCAGCTTTCATGTTGATACAAGGAAAAAGTCATTTTCTAATTAGGCTAATGAAGGGAAACTGATTAAGTCGTACATTATCTGTGTTTTCACTAGTTTTACAAGTGAGGCCTTTCATTACATTACATATTTTACCTGAAGGAGAGAAACCCGTTCTGCTTTAGTACAGTTGAACATATAAAACCTTCAGTTTGTTTATAGCCATACTGACACTTATTTCAAACAAATACAGAGTTGTACTAAACAGAGTTGGCGATGTCATTGGAAGGGGTAGTAAATTAGGGATCACCATTAATCTTACTTAGACCACAAATGACAATTATATACTGTGAATCCAAAATGAGGTAGTCACCGTTCACGGAGCTCGATTCCCTCAGGAAGTCATTCCATACCCGTAGGCCTCATCAGTCACAGCCCATAGCACATTCATTTACGGGGCACGGGGACGCTAATATGCAAGACGGTAAATAAAGAGTTGGGTTGACTCCATCGCTCCCTTCTCTCCTCCTCGATCCCGTTCCCTTCCCACTTTTTTCACACTAATTAACAAGCGGAGTGGTGATTAGTTAGGAGGCATTGAATCCCCCCCACCCCCCTCCACCCCCAACACACACACACACACACACACACACACACACACACACACACACACCATCCACCTTTCACTTATTGGAGATTCACAAATACGTCTATGAGGGACTTGTGTACAAGAAAAAAAAA
>CAAKHB010005383.1:356173-371162 GCA_901007665.1 Aeoliscus strigatus
AGACTGCACATAACAATCCTCAGTTCAATGATCGTAATCAGGGGACTAGATTAGTTCGGAATGCTGCTGCAGGTGGGCAGATGCAGTCGAGAAAATGAGAACAGGATTGATCGATTGATAGCTGAGAAAAGAGAGGCAGACGCTTTTTTTTTTTTTTTTTTTTTGGTTGAGGAAAGGCTGTGGATCTTTTGATAGTTTTTTTTTTTTTATACACTCTTTAGCCCAGCAGCAGAAATTTGTTTCTTACATTCCTCTGATATATTTCGGGCCTCGTTTCGTCATGGATCCTTTAGTATGGCCCTCTTACTACAGTCACTCGGGTCATATTGTACATGTGCTGCTTTCTATGAGATTGCCATGTCCTTGTGTCGCCACAACCAGGGCTTAGCTGGCATCGCTGGGGCTGCCTCGTTTGAACCACTTTTCCAGCATGTTCTTGCATCTAATTTCAACCTTGCCTCACAGGCACCAGCCATGAAAAGACCTGTAATGGATTCATGCACATACTGCATGTTGGTTTCCTTCTTGCAGCCATTCAGCAGGGTTTCATCGACTCCTCTTTTTATGTGCAGATTTGGAAAAAGCCCCATTTCATCCATTAGGAGGAAGGCAGATGCATGTCAAGCTGGGGCTCCACAGGAGGATGTGGCAGCCCAGACACATATTCCCCTTATATTTGTAAGATGCAGCTGCAGGGAGAGTTTGTTTTGCTGGTTGGCTGGAAGGTTTTCAAGCCCCGCAGACATACAAGCGGCCCATTAGATACGAAGAAACACAGAGAAAATCTCTTGTTTGTTTGTATAGTGAGCCTGGATGACATTTCCCTGCTGCGCCCGCAACAAAATTACAGGATTGAGCCACAGTCTGAGTGCAGTGGCGATGATAATGTTCTTCCCCAAAACATTAATTAACCTGATACAGATTCAAACTATTTTTCTATAATATTGTCACTCATTGTTGCTCATATTGACGTAAAAAGGGTTGGAACTGGAGCTGATGGATGAATATATATATAAACATGTAAAAAATCCTGAGTCCGGTCCTGTGTTGTTATGAGAGAGAGTAACATTTGAAAAATACTCAGTGTCAAGGTTTGAATGAAGGCCAATTATAAAGGGTCGATGCACAGAGAGAGGAGAGCTCTCAAAATGCCAGTGTCACTTGAAGAACCATCTTCGCTGACTTCCAGAGACTCTGAGTTCCCCACAAGCATAGTGTTATTAAAAAGACATTGAATTCAGTTGATATGGAAAGCGAAAAGAAAATGGCGGCCCCCCCCCGCGCAGTTGACGCTGCACAAGCAACAGTCACCATGCATCTAAAGCAAGAGTCATAGGAAGCAGATAAACCAGTGCAGACAAGTGGGGATGAGGAAGACCTCCCAGGACAGTTCTCTGTTGACAGCTTAAGAAGTCTTGGGCGAGCCCTTGAATGTCATGAAGAGCCTTCGTGGATGTTTTGCTACAGCTGGCCAGCTGCTCTGACTGGAGAGAGTGAGTCACAGAACGGGAGGTTTTGCATTCAAGGTCAGGAACGAGTGTCTGTGCACCCCTTTGCAGTGGGGTAGTTCCATATGTATTCATACACACATACATGCATACATACACATACAAACATTTTGTCCCTTTAGTGTCAAATTCTAATTTTATTTCTTGAATTATTCCATCTAGTTCTTCTTCTTTTACCCTTAGACACGGCTCAGAGTTAATGTTTTTATACTCCACTTTATTTGTGTTTGGTCACCCAGTAAGCATTAGGTGATCTCCTATCTGGAGATAGGTCTGTATCTCCAGAGCTTTTTACCCAAAATGGTTAGATCAAATTACATTCCCATAGCACATGAAGGAAAGCCCCTGTTTTTTGGTTTTTTTTCTTAATCCTGACGAAAAGTGGTGCTCCCACCGTTGCCCCCCTGAAATTGCCGCCTAAGCATGGGATGATGGGGTGGATGGGCTTTTCCGTTCACGCCACATGCCGCTGCTGCACCATGCGCTATGGAGAGAAGCGCAGCAACACAATCCGGCTGCTCGATCAGACAGATACTCGCTGGGATCAAGTGCTGCATGTCCCGGCCGCTTGTGACCTTAAGCCTCTGCTGCTGATGTGCAGGGGTCTGACAAGAAGCTCTGGGAGCGTTCATTTGCTGTTAATTCCCTGTCGCCGTCAGTGCTGACACACATCCACTAAGTGCACGCGGCCCGTACACGCGGCCTCGCTGCAAAGACAGCCTGCGGTGCGCCTGCTGGGTTTGTCTGAACTAAATGATTATCACACTTCAGTTAGCACATGCCACAGTGCCCTGTCTGTGTCTGCTGTGTCACTATCCCATACTCCAACGCTGACATTTACTGACAGCAGCATCGGTCGAGTTATGCTAATGCGCAGTGTGGGTGGATGTCTGTGTGTTCGTCCAACCGTGTTTGTGCAAGAGCGCTATGTTAATTTACGACAGATTTCATCCTCCCCGCTCAATCACAGCCGGTATCCTTTGTTTCACCGTAGAAATTCAACAGCCTTTAACCGTATTCTCTCCTCCACAGAGAGCGGTGACACCTACCAGAGGCAGGTGCTGTCCATCTTCAGCATTGCCTCGGGGATCTGTCTACTTGGAGTGGCATGTATGGCTCTTTATCGACGCAACAAGTGAGTGATGCCAGCCAGCACCACATTAGTACAGTCTGCCCCCGGCTGTGCAGAAAGAGCACTTTACTATTGTGGCATGGGGCCGAATGAAAGTGTGAGTCAGCTCGAGTGTGTTTCAGCGAGGGAATCCAATTGAACCTGTGCCGGATACATTTCAGGTGGAATCTCATGTAAGATTTATTTTAAGTGGTTTTCGCAGTCAGGTGTGTCACAAAAGGTCTCCTGCAAAAACAAACCCACTGATTCGGACGAAACAAGAGGAAGGGTGCGTTTAAAGAGCATAATATCAATTACCCACTGTGGAGAAGGAGGGAAAAAACTCAGTTTTAGACAAAGTAAAGTCATGACAGGCAGGAAAGAGTGAAGTGAGTCATGTTAATTGTCTGTGTCATACATCAGGGTTAAAAATACTGGAGAGAGGGGTGTATAGGAGACTTTAGATCCTTATTATTACTGCCTTATTATTCTCAATTATACACGCACATACACACACACACTTTGTGTGTATGTGTATGTGCGTGTGTGTGCGTGTGTGTGTGTGTGTGTCAGTGTCTCTGCTGATCATTTTACTCTCTCCTCTCCCCATCGGCCCCGGGGATCAAACAGAAACGTGGTAGCACCTAGCCCGCCTCTCAAACTGTCACTGCTACATAAGTTATACCATTGACAGCTGTGCTTACACAAACATCTATCCAGAATAGTAATAATTCATTCAAGTAATTATTAAATACTAGATTATACACATTCAAATTAAAATACCACTTCCAATGCAGGATTCTTGATTCTTGATCTAACCCTGATGTTTCATCTGTAAAAGTACAAATAATGTTTATTAATGTGTCCTATGTCTTCATGTCTCATGACATACAACCACATGACCAGTGCACTGTTTTATCGTTCCAGGAGACCGAATTTGTCCTATGAATACTTAACAAGCCTCAGCTGCAGAAGATTTTACTGTTTAAAATTTTTAACATTTAATGGCAAATTAACATTTAATGCAGATCTTTTAAGTGTCAATTAATTTTTGATCCTGCCCAGGTTTAGTCCCAAATGAAGCAACAGCCTCCCAGTTCACTGTCTCACTATTTTTGCACGTTGTTGGTCTGTTACATTTTTTTGTTACAGTAGTCAGGTCTGTCATATCCTGTTTTATTTTGATAGTCCCTGTCTGTTGTCATTCTTGCCACCTTGCCCTTTCCCCCCTTGATTACGTTCATTGTTTACACCTGTTCCCTCCCCTCCCTGTTTAAGCCTGCCACACCTCATGTCTCCTTGTCAGATCGCCGTCGTATGAGTCCAGAAAGCATTCCCCAATCCTAGTCTGTCTTGCCTTTTCCTTGTGTGAGTATTGAGAGTATTTTGGTTCAGTGTTTCATAGCCTCTTGCTTTGTGTAGTTTAATCCTTAGCTTTGCACTTTCTGTTTAGAGTTATCCAAATTGGTGTTAACCCTGTCAGGGATATTTTAGTTCTGGTTCTGTTTTCTTTTAGTATTTACCACCTCCTAGTGAGTGTCGCCTTTTGTTCACCCTTTTGAATTTGTGTCTGTGTCCAGTGATTCTTTGTGCCGATGTGACTTTTTTTTTTTAATTTTTCAGGGAGAAATGCTGGATCTTTAATACATTGTGTGCTTACACCATTAATAACGCGGGTCTCACCACAGTCACCAAATGCAAACGATGAAGGGATTTTTTTGAATCCAGTCTTAACATGTCCACGGGATCCGGTTCTTTTGGGCCATCGGTGTTTGTTTCATGCTGTAGTGCCTGGATTGATTTCCATTTATTCAACCTTCAGTCACAGCCAGTCTGTGAGTAACCGGCTGGCTGCTGCTGATTTTGTCCGTTTGACCTCTCTGGTGTTTCCACGGCTGCACCGGTCCACTAACAGTCCAGACGGCGGTGACAGATTATTGGCAGGCGTTATCTCAGGACTGTTTGATATACAACCCTGCTTTCCCTGAGATGTAACTGTCTGTGATAAAATTCAATGAAAAGATGTTTGAATAAAGAGCGTTATCAGTAATGACCCGACCACTGTGAATATCAACTCCACACCGTCATCTCTTCTATTCATGTCTGTTTCCTTTGTAGGGCTAATATGTCTTCTAACAATGTTTTCTGGATTAATTCTTGATTTGAGATTTTTTTTCCTGTGTGTAGGAGACACAGGGAAAAACTCCAGGCTCATTTCTCCGATGGCAGAAGCCTGAGGGACTGTGGTGTCAACGCCTCCAGCCTCCTGTCCAAATCGGCACCGAGGTCTCAGTACACTCTCCAAAAGGCAAGTCCTCTCGCTTTCCAGCCAGCGTATCGTTTGGTTTATCATCTTAAGAATAAAACTCCTGAAAACAGAACATCTGACAGGATGATGCATCGTGTATGTCTTAATAATCTCTCCACTGACTGCAGCCGTTTGTTCACACTCACGTTGTGGCACGAGCCGACATATTAGAGTACGAAATAAGTGCGTTGTGTGTTATACAGGGAGAAGATGCACTTGTCATGTTCACGATGACGGATTCCTGCGACCAGCTGCAGATTGAAAACTCTAATCTCAGTGGCGCGTCACAGAGGCGGAAGTCACCGTGCAAGCGCAGCAACACTGCTGCTCAGTCGATCAATAAGCAGCGCTGTCAATCTGTCGTTCAGTCACTTTTTGTTGTTTCGGGAAGCCGGCGGGTTGCAGCAGGACGGGGAACATTGTGCGGAACATGTTATGCAATCAGTCGGAGCATGAAGTCATTTGACTGAATAATTCATTCGTGAAGAACATTCTGGGGAGACGCAGACGTTCAACCTGATGTCATCGACTACCTGCATAATGAGGGGCATGAAAAAGAAATGACAATGTGTGGATCAAAACAACAAAAAATCCCATATCCAGTTATAGTTATTTAAAAAATCATTAGCAACACAAACCGTGACCTCTGATCTCTAGTTTTTCTTTTCTTTTTTCATTATCTGACAATGAGGAAGAATCCTTCAGATTCCTGGATCCAGATGGTTCCAGAACACCACCAACATTTAATCATCTGGTCCTGGTTCATCAGCAGCATTTACTCAACATTTCATTAGAATACACTGAGAACTTTTTTAGTTATTTTGCTGACAAACAGAAAACCCCTTCATAGATACATTCGTCTTCAGTGTGTGTGTGTGTTGGAGTGGGCGGGGGGGTGTGGTGGTGAAAAACACTTCCAGAATGTTACCCGTTTTGACCAATAGTATTTGAGCTATGCAAGCACACACACACAGTGGTCCCGCACTTGGAGCGAAGGTAATAAGTAAGACATGTGTACTGTGATGTAGAAAAAGTGCCGACCCAGGCAGAAATGGCTTCCTCTGCTACTCTGTGGTTCATCTCCATGGTCTGTGTCTGTGGCTGATGTTCCACAGTGGGGCGGGACAGATCCATGATGGATTTTCATGCAGACAGTGTCCGCCTTTTCGCCATTAGGGAGTCCAGCTGCCCCCCACCCCGACAACAAAGCTGGTGTTTCAGATTAGTTTATGGTCTGTTGCACCTGCCACCTTAAACCTCCCCGCTCTCCACAGCAGTCCTCCTGCAGATGTCCTGTTTTCTCAGAAAATAGTCGTCTTCCACGTTCTTGGTCCAGATTATCGTAGGCAACCGGATTTCTTTGGTTCTGTGCAATAGATGTTTCACCGCTCAGTGACTCTCAGTCCATGACACTCTTCCACACACACAATTATATATTTTAAATTATAACATAAAAAAAACTACTTCCATCATGCTAATGTGCACCAGAGAGTTTTCTGGTTCACTGACCCTCACAAATTGCATAAATAAATCTTTCAGTAACATGTCAAAGATGCTCACATCATCTTCCGTTTGCATCGCTTTCTCAGGGACCGTATCGTGTCTGATTACAAACAAGATGCACCTCAAATTAAACTATCAGTGCTTTTAGACATGTGTTTTGGGTTTTTTTCTCTGGATTTCCTTGTTCCGGTCCGGGCGTCCAGCATTGTTCCGTCTCTTCTGTTAGTGAATTGCCAAACGAAGCCTCTACTGAGGCTCTTCAATAATGCAAGTGTCTGGTGTCTCCCACTGATGTGAACGCCCCTCAAGCGAACCCCACCCGCAGAACCGCAGCTGGCACAATCTGAATGCTTTTTGCCGGATGTCGCCTCAAATGACGGCTCTCCGCTGACAGTCAGAAAGGGCTGGTACAGGAAATGTAAATGCTGAAAACTGCGGAAATCTTAACTTGGAAGGAAGAAGAGACAAAATGCAAATACGGCCCACAGTTTCCGTTCAACTATGTAACTCTCAAACCTGGCCAATAAAACTTTAAGCTGTCCCAACACATTGGAGACATGCCCAAAAAATTAATAACAGCACAACACAGAAAAACAAAGTATAATAGAACAGTGGGAGGGATGTGAAATCACTGGCTATCAGCACCCAGGAGGGGGCATCAGCTGAACACACCAAGGAACCATTAACAAGTGAAATCTATTTTTCCACAGTTGCCCACTCTGACCTGAGCTTACACCCCCTTCCAGGGAGTGCTGTGGGGCGACTCAGTCCTCCTGGTTCTCTGGGCCTTTCCATCAGCAGCGAAACCGCTCAGCTTCAGAACACTGACTTTCTTTTTGTCTGTGCTTTTGAGGCAATAAAGTGGAGGATGAGGTGCAGCGAGCTGGAAACAAAAAGGCCGACTCTGTCGAGGCAGGTGCACCGGGCAGAATGGATAATGTTACACAGTGGACTCTGCAGTGAGGCTGTGAGCTTAAACCCAAACTGACTGCCTGGAATTTCACACATATGTATGCGTATATGCATACGTAGGTTACAACAAATACCTGCACATGTACTGTAAGCATTAGCCACATTAACTACTGGGTGATTCATGGGGAGAAATGTCCTCGGGTTATGGAAAGGTACATCCCCATCGGATTCTAGAAGGTGGATTGAAACTATGACAGAAATAGCATCTTATGAATGGAGGTTAAATGGGGACAGGGAGGAAAAGAGGAGGGATGGGTGCAGGATCAGAAAAAGGTAGTAAAGGAAC
Organism: Aeoliscus strigatus; assembly: GCA_901007665.1. Lineage (NCBI taxonomy): Eukaryota > Metazoa > Chordata > Actinopteri > Syngnathiformes > Centriscidae > Aeoliscus > Aeoliscus strigatus. Next base: position 363,862 of record CAAKHB010005383.1, read on the forward strand.
AGTCCACGCAGCTCCAGATGAGTGATGTTTATTGAAACGTGTCATGTGACATGGCTGGAAACATCGGGAGCTTACATCGGTGTATCTAATATAGGCGGATTCAGAGTCATGCGCGGTATGTGGGCGGGGCTTAACCGTATGACAGCCGGGCTGCGCACTGATGCTGATGAGTCAGCAAGTTTGGTACGTTGAACTCTGTCTGCACTGATCAAAAACACGTCTGTCCCCCAGTACCTGAAGATATCACAAAAACTCTTATCATTAGACGTATTTTACTGTCGAATACAGAATTAAAATATCAGAAATCCCAACAGAGAGGTTTAAATAGAGAAATAATGAACAGGTATTCAGTGAATTCACTGCCTACTGTGACATCTTTCCCATTTGGAGGAGGGCAGAAAACGGTTTAACACAGTGAAGCTTGTGAGGATGAAAGTGTGTCTTGAAGTTTAAAAAAGAAAAAGAAGGTAAACGTATGATGAATAACCAACAGTGCCGGCTTACCAGAAAATGTGGGAAGAATAAATTAACTACTTGTTTAGCAGGTGTTGCGACAGCAGTGAGGATGATATGAAAGCGTTTGCAGGTATCTCCATAATTAATAAAATGACAGCTCAAGGCCACCAACAGTTATTAATTCTGCACTAATATTCATGGCAGTGCACCAGCGACCGACAGTTAAACAACTTTGACTGTCACTGGTGTTTAGCATCACATTGGTTTTAGGTTCTACATTTAGAACATTTAGTTCTGCTGCTCGTTCACCGACAGAGGAAATGCACCATCGTGTGGGGATGGCGTCATCTCTCCAGAGGCTGAGCAGGTCGCGCTGGTCCGCGAGGCCTTTGGCGCCAATTGGCAGCCGCTTTTCTGTCAGTCTGCCCCAAGGCGGCTGTGACACAGATGTAACTTGGGACTGTGGCCTGAATGAATAATGGATCCAATATAGAGCGTTTCATTGTCCATAAAAATAGTATGAACAATGCATGAATTTATATAGACACTTATCATTCTTATAATTATTACTGCAGGACAAACAGAGGTCCTAATTTTTTCAGTTTTTTTCATTCCCTGGTATAAACCTACAGATATAGTTTACTAATCCAAACTTCCTGATTCCACACAGAATTGCTGCGGCCAGTTGTCTGCATTTGTGTGCTTAATTAACCTCAAACGTTGCTCATAAACCTACAGTAGTACTAACCTGGAGGTAGCTGATGAGTGTGTACTTGAGTTAGTTTACTACTGTGAAACTCCTTTCAAAGTCCTTCAACACAGTAATTAACACCATTCATCATTCATATGTATATTACACATAATGTGATTTAATTACAGTATGTAACACCGTTGCCCTGGCGAGCACAGACACTGTGCACGTCCTACCTTTTCTGCCGCAACCTTCATTTTATCCCCTGACAATGCTGGCATCCCAAAAAGTTTTTTTCACAACTGCTGCAGACCCACAGGGTACGTGACAGGGGAGTTGGGGGGGGGGGCAAAATGATCCTGTTTTCGGTAACAGCTCCCTGTGGGAGTCACGGCCGTGGGGGAGCGATGGAGGCTGAGCCAGCTCTAGGTCACATGCTTTAATGATGTCCAATCTGGGAGAGAGAGAGAACTAGAAAAGGAATGATCTCATGATTTCATATTTCACTAGGGCGGTTCTGTGGTCACTGTCAATGTGATGTCTTGGGGGTGGTGTGGGGGCTCTTTCAGAAATCATTTATATAATCTCAAGTGGGATTAGTTCTTCACTGTGAGTGCCAGTGCGGAGGTTATTCTAAAAGCGCCTCCTCCTAATCTGCAGTATAAAAAAAGTGTAAATAAAGATGGCAGGAGAGCCAGGCCCTCAACCTGAGCGAGGGCGCCTCCCACCATCAGATTGGGTCATGCACAATGTGCCCGCACCAACTTCTTGTTTTTCTTCTCATCATCCATTAAAGCGTCTGCATTGCGTTCTGTCGCGGAGTTGTATGTGTTTTTATCACCTATTAAAAGCATTTTTGTCTTTTTCGACTTTCAGAGCTGCAGCTCCCATGGGTCTTCTGTTCAGGGAGCCAACGTGGCGCCAGCGACATCCACAGTTGCACCGGCAGTCCTCAGCAGAGCTCTGTCGAAAGGGAAACGCTCCAGGTGAACTCACCAGCTGCTTCCTCTCGACACCAACACAACGTCTGTGAATAAACAGATCAGCCATAAAACTGGGAGATGATTTATGATGATTAATCGCGTGAGCGACTAATAACATATAGGTAACATATATACATTTATTTTTCCATCTTCCGAGTCAGAAACAGCCACTTGGTTGGAGGATTGTTTGAGGATGTTTATGAGACTGTAAAAATCCAGTGGAGGTTAGATGTTGATGTGGTACGTCCAGTAAACTGGAATGAAATGTGGTCTTATAAAGAGACATCTTCTCAGTAAGCATGAATTCAAATTCTTTTGGAGATTCTCTCCTACACATTAAACAGAATTTACATTTGTTGTGTTGTGTTCTGCCGTCACACGCCAACATTTCACATCTTCAGAGGAGCACATGGATGTGGGCGTAGCGCAACGCAACAATAGTCCCATCTGTGAGGTTTATGTTCACGGTAAATATAAATACATGTACAATGCACACACAGAGAAATTAACACCAGAGAATAATACACACATATATGTAACATATATACACACACACATTTTGTACAGCAAACATTAGTCTGTTTTACGAAGAAAAATGTGTAGCATACACTTCAATGCTGTAATTTGTTGATCTGTTGGTGTTTGGATGTAATATATATTCCAACTTTATAATAGAAATAATAATATTTTCCTGCCTTGTTGGACATAACCGACCACCTGATTGCTGCTCCCCTGCTGTGCCTAGGACACCAACGTCTGGAAAGGGGGCATCAAAAAATAGAATGTAATGGCTAAATGATCACAACCACGGGAATAAAAATGGCGAGAGTCTATGAAAATGCAAATTTCATCATTAGGGATCAGTAATAATGTATATAAAATAGATGTAAATAAAATAATGGTACTTCAAAGTACTCCCAGCAGCCCAGAAGGAACATGTGAATTCAACTAAAATGCGATGATACTCGACAGCGCACGAATCTCCTCTGCTGCCTCAACACAATGTAGTCTACGGGAACAAGTCCTAGTGAATGGCGACAAATAGAATATACAAGTAAGTGACAAACAGAATATACAGTTAAGTGTTTCACTCTAAGTCAGTCGCAACAAGAAATAACAACTACTTTTACTCCTGTTTCCATTGGTAAATAAATACGCATTGTATGTCACATAATTGGAATTTACCTTTGATGAATTTACCTCCTCTAGTACTTAATTCATGTTACCTGACCTGTTTTTGGAGCATTAATAATGAGAAAGGTAACTCAAAAAGCACTCGACAGCACAGAGCTCTACCCATTTCCACCCAACGTCAACGTCCTACATTTGATGTACTCTTAATAAATTCATTCATCATCAAAACATGCACAGACCCAGACAGCATTTTGGCACATGTATGTGAACACAACAAGGAAGGGAGATAAAATGTTTAAAAAAAAACACACACACATCTTCAGTGTGTGTTAAAACAGAACCCATTCCTGGACCACTACCATTTCTTACACTTATGATCTAATAAACACTGCTGACCCACAGTTCAGATGCAAATTTTCATACATAATTATACATCATTTTGATACACACATGGATAACAGGGAACTCGCAGGTGGAACTCACAGTTTTGGTTAAAAGGCAACTCAGGCAACGTTCCATTTCATCCAACCAGCATGATGCCGCAGAAAAAAAAAGCCCTTCCGATAGGTTATTGTGTGCGTCGGTGGGATCAGTGCCAGATCCTGCCTTTTTACTCCACAGTGTCACGCAGAGCAGCTGACAGTCAATCATCTGTTCACCCTGTTCTGAAAATAGGCAAAGGCAGTGGACAACGAGACTGTGATGGATGAAGTCGAGATGCTTTCAGCTATTGACCTGAGAGACGGGAGCACATTGTGAGTTATCAAGAGCAATGCTGCGTTAAAACGCATCAATACGGCCGATCAATCTTATCTCCAAAGGTTACCTCTGCATCATGAGCTTTGGAACTGGCTACAGTTCACAGATGGATTTACCTGTTTGAATGCGGTAGTGGACAGCGGTGTTTCATGTAGATCCTTTAGCATACAGATTAAATTACAAATTGATCATTTTCAACGTTCATATTCTGAATGAACTCGCACAGCTGGTACTAGACCAATCCCATCGCCAGGAGTCGGTCGTTGTTTTATTGTGGAATTTGGTTGTGCCGCCCTTCATTTTTTGGCCTGTCCTTCGATTTTGACCTGCCCTTTGCAGCCCTTCGCTTTCGGCCCACCCTTCGCTTTTGGCCCACCCTTCAGTTTTAGCCCACCCTTCGGTTTTCAGACACCATTCAGCAAATGACACAATACCATTTTACTTCTATCGACTTAGAGTCAGTTAAATTGTAGCATGGGAGTAGAGATGACATTAGCTTCGAGAGCCATGTAACAAGGTTGCACACCGTTCCCTTTTGTGGTTAATTAATAACTACTACTAGACTATTCAGTGTACTGCTTGAATAAAGGAGCGACAGAGTTCTCATGAAGGAAAAGCTGCCACAAGGTTTGGTTGGTTGTTTAAACGAAACATCTCACCACTATTTTTGCTTTGTGTTGTTGCCGCAGTGTCACGTTATTCAGGAGCCAAGATAAATAAATAAATCAAGCTGTGAGCAACATTGCGTTTGTTATTTAGCTCAAAAATGTTTCCACCCAACAGTACAAATATGCCACATGCTGGGTTTGTGCTTCAGTTTAACTAGCAGCAACTACAGGCACAAAGAGGAGACTACGTGTGAACCACCATCCCTGAAATGTATTCAAAATGTATTTGGGTGTGAATATCATTGTCCCAGAACCTTCTGCTCTTTACTTGGTGGTCTATTCCCTCGTCAGCTTGCGATGCAGAGCAGTATATGTTTGATTTACATTTTATATGTTTACTTTATTGCTGCAGGCATGTAGGGAACTGCTTTTGAAGTTCACTGCCTCCAGCCAACAGTACATTTGCAGATTTTAAAACACTGTTCCTTGGCAAGAAGCAAAGACCACATGCAATCACCAGCAGCAGGCCCTTGTCTACAGTCCAAAAGACGTGATCTGAAGTCTCGACATGCAACAAGTTGTATTTTTGTACATTATGGATGACAGTGGTGGTCAGATGATTCGTGCAATGACTGATCTTAATGCAAATTCATTGTCTTGAACAGGGAAATCTTAACTGTCCTCTCACATATTAAAACTAGAAAAGCACTCGCAGACCCCCTCCAAGCAGCTCATTTCCACCCGTATTGTGATTTCCACCCAATATTATTGTCCTCCATTCATCTTAAAGAATAATCTGTAATAAATGACTAATTAAAATAATACATTGATCATCAACACATGTCGTTGTCACTAATAGTCACATAGCTATTTAAAAAAAAACATCAATGTTGTTACACGAACCATGCACTCTGTTGAGCTCTATTTTGGCCCCCGACCTTTGGGTCAACAGACAGACCCACTACCCACTGTCCCACAGAGACAGTCCACTGCTGCTGTTGTGGAGTTCCTGGATCCAGATGGTTCTAGAACACCAACATTCAATCATCTGGTCCTGGTCCATCAGCAGTATTTACTCAACAATTCATTACAAATCTGTTCAGAATGTTTATTTTGCAAACAGACAAAACAAAAAAACAGACCGATAAACGCCGGGAAAAACAGAACCTCCTTGGTACAGGTAATTAACTTACACTGGACTATTGCTGGATTTGCCAAAATGTGGCTAGAGTTCATAAAAATGTCTGTTTTGGTCACACGGCCATCAGGTCGATGGTTGGGAGCGCAGAGGGTGAGAGTCACGTATCACAGCAACCACATGCATGAACAAAAACAGCACTCTACCTGTTTTGTCAGTACATAAATGTTTTATGTACCAGTAAAATGAGTTGTTCGGATGTGCTACTTCACCGAAAATGTGGCAATTATTGTTTCCTGAGCCGGCGGAGGACAGGAGGACGCTGGCTGGTTACTGTCGTTTCTTCCAGCTTCACCATTTTCATCTGTTTTATGATCATATTAATGCCACTCGCTGTCGTGTTTACTTGCGTAGCAAGAGTCACTGCAATATTCATTACACTCTGTGAAGAAAATGAATTTGTTTTTGCTCAAACTTTTTAGTAAAAATGTAACAAAATAAACGTGAGAAACATGAAATGGGAGATTATATCAGTATTAGTAGTCCTATTACCAGAAAAGGGATCAGAATGTCTTTCTAGTTTCACACATAGGGTCCACAGAGGATGAATAGTTGGTAATCTGCAGCGCCACCATGAGTTTGGCAACTCAAACTGAAATAAACGTTCCATGTTTCTCACTTTTTTCTGGTTCCACCATGACATAAAGGGTTAAAGGGACGTTTGTTAGCAACTATTAGTGTTAAATTTATTACCCCTGACTTGTCATTATGTGCTATCGTGGGGTTCTAATTTTGTTGTCATCAGCATTGTAACTTACTACAGGACTTCCTCTCCTCTTTGAATGAGCCATTATAATTGATTTAATGATCTAATTGGTTCAATCGCTGTACTCTCACCTGAGAACGGCACGGCGGCCAGATGCCTTGAAAGTATAAACCAAGGTCGTTAATGCGCCGGATGAATGTACGGCCTCTCGGCTCGCACATCAGACGGAAAGGTCAAATGAACACAAAGGATGAATGATGTTGCGAAGGATTAGTGAGTGCAGAATTTATGCAGCTTTGAGGAATATTATGTTAAATCGGTGATATTCATCGACATCGCCGACGTCCCTTCTGCTTACAGGAGTAATTCCCTCTCACTCAGTCCGGCCCAGCAACAGAGGGACGCTAACCGCTTCAGGACCCCACCCATCTCCAGAGGGAAACTCAAACTGCCCGTAAACGTCATGGAGGCATCCAGAGCGGCTGGGCATGTCTACAAACACCTGCAGGAGGACGAGTCGACAGATTCGGAGTCCGTCGGGAGGTGATGGAGGGGTTTTGTTTTTGTTGTCATGTTCATGATGAACGAACCAGTTCAGTGTCACTAACTGAGGTTAACGTTGAGTGGCAGGGGAATGGTTTTTGGAGGAATGAGTCCACAACGAAAACGTGCGCCAGCGTATGAAATCTATCCAGGGAAACAAATCCGAACTGCCGCACCCTCCTTCAACTAGGGCTGTCACAATTAATTTGGATAACACGCTTTA
>CAAKHB010005384.1:0-19249 GCA_901007665.1 Aeoliscus strigatus
TGTGTGTATGTGACCTGTGACTCATTCAAACAGACTTCAGCTAGCTGAAACCACTCTTTCTTCTTTCAGTGGATTCATACAGACAATGTGGAAAAAGCACCAGGGAATATTTTGGCTTTTAAGATCATTGAATTAACAATAACATGCTGATTCATTTTCATCAGTTTACTAACGCTCCAGAGAAAACCAGTGAATCTGATACTGCAACGTTATGTAGGACACAGAAGAACACACATGCACATACTGAGACTTTTAGGACGCGAGAATCTTTATTTTCACAACAACAATTCACTGATACAACAAGAAACAACTTGTAGCATTTTACATGAACTACTACTGCATAAATACTACAGCAAAGAGGTTTTCATTTCTTGGAAGTGAGGGCCAGGAACTCCTTCCTGCACATGGGATCATCCTGAAATCGTCCCAGCATGACACATGTGACAGTGTTGGCGTTGATCTTCTGTACACCTCTCATCACCATGCACATGTGGCTGAAAATGCAAACAAATTGACACGACGTTAGTGTTGCGTTTCCACATAAAATATTCTTTGACTGAAGAATCAAATGATCAGAAATAGTAACAGAGAAAGACTCACGCAGCCTCGATGACCACTGCCACTCCAGCGGGCTCTAAGGCCTCTGTGATAGCTGAAGCAATCTGTTGGGTGAGACGTTCCTGAACTGTGGAGAATCCAGAACGACACCAGAACACATGACATCATCAGCAAAGCAGCAAGGTGAAGAGAAATTAGATTCACACACAACGCGGTTTTACCTTGAAGCCTCCTGCTGTAGATCTCAACAATTCTGGGGAAAAATGACAATGATGACGATCATATCGTGATTACGGCTGAACGACAGTGTCACGAGACGTTTGCCACGTGCGTGTGCGTGTGTGTGCGTGTGTGTGTGTGTGTTTATCATGAACCTACCGAGCCAGCTTGCTGAGACCGACCACCTTCTTGTTTGGAAAGTATGCAATGTGAGCCTGGATCATTGAGATGAAGCAGTGGAAATAATGACGGTCATTAAAGTTTCAGGAGAAGACTTTGTCCATTCTAAACATGATCACAGACCAATAATCCATCTGCATCCACTCTGGAACACACTGTTCTTAGTGTTACCTTGCCAAAGAAGGGCACCAGGTGATGTTCACAGAGGGAAAATAATTCAATGTCCTTGACGATCACCATCTCGTCGTGGTTTTCATCAAAGATAGCATCGTTTAAGATATCTGTAAGGAGATGGAATGAACATTCAACGTGATGGCTCCATACTAGAGGATATCAAAAAGATCACTTTTCTCCACATGAGATTACTGCAACATTTTTCAGATTGGACTCTGGACCACTGAGAAGCTGGACGATACTCACCCTGCAGTGACTCCTTGTAGCCTTTGGTGAAGAACTGCATGGCTTTAGCAGCACGTAGTGGAGTACGTACAAGTCCCTCGCGGCCCACATCTTCTCCAAGCTCACCCAGTATAGTCGTATAAGCCTTTTCTATCTGAGAAACGGTCTCAGCATCTCCATCTCCAGCATCTTTGTCCAAACGGTTGTGGTTGGACTCGGTGCACAGATTGAGATATTCATCAACGCTTCTGTTCATCTCTGCAGTGTGATGAGACTTCCTCTGGTTCGTAGCACTACGGTACCTCGATGGCTCAGTGGTGTCTGGAAGGACGTCCCTTGCTTTTTAAAGCCTTTAGCGGCGCCTTCAGGCCACATGTTCAACTGTAAAGAATTTCATAGAATTAAAAACATGACGCGTAAAGTTGCTGCAAAACGAAACGGAACAAAAACCATGTAAATCTCTGTGTCTTGTTAATCCGACACAAAAGGCCCTTCACTGGCCTTCAGGTCCCAAAGCTCTCCTGAGGGCGATACAGTTTAATGAGTTCTTGATGATTTCATCTCACCCAGGACATGTTACTGACTCTCATGGCATTGGAGCTAAAACCTACCGATTATTATAAAAACAGCTTATTTGTGCCAATGGTTTATTCAAGTATCACAAATTCACTCACAGGACAACAGACACCAGACGACTCTTTGCACTTGTACAAAGTCCATGTGTGAAATAAAGTCAAATTACTACAAATGTAAATGAGAACATGCATGTGAATGAATGAATTCAAAGCTTTTCTCGAGGCCGATGGAACCCCAAATGAAAGGACTTCTTAATTCAGGGAATCAGTTTTCATTAGATCCTTATCACAAGCACACAGACAACTCAAGAGGTGGAAAAGTATTTACAATAATAATTATGATAAATGGCATAATTAATTCATTACAAAATAAATCAAAGATTCTAGGGACAGATGTAAAGACAGAGGAAGTTCTATGAAGTAGATATGGGTGCTGTGTCCAACGTCAAAACCAAAAATTAGGTGGATCAGAAGCATGTGTAAACCATCTAAAAGAATGTGTCCAATGACCACTGAAAGGTCTCAGAAAGGCCCAAAGTCTCTAACATACAGATATTGGTGTCAGCCAGAAAAATCATATGTAACTTGAATCCCTTCATTCTGTCATTATACATGTAATATTCAAAGTCTGCATATGACCACAAACTCTCTTAATTGTTTTCCCTTACAGTGAGTCTGGTTTCATTCTCTACGCCATGAGGCCAAGGACAAAAGAATGTCAGTGTGCATCAGGAACGGTCAGTCGGTGTTTGTTCCATCTCATTAACACTCATTTTGTGTGACGTCAAATCAGAACACAAGACTCACACTTAGGTCACAGGACCAGTCAAATGATGCTCCACAGCTGTAGATATGACACAACGTCAAACTGATTTGTGTGCCTATCAGATACCTTGTCAGTGTGGGGAGGCCTGAAGACACCAGTAGGAACATACTGACAATGACCAGAATCCACTGTGTTTTATCTGATAATGCTAAGTTTAATGGTAAATGTGGGAATGTGGTTCTAGTGTTTGAATGAGTGAATTCCACATCTGATGGCCAGTGAACCAAGCCCAGCCAATCCAGAATCCCTTGAAATACCTTTAAACTCCTGAATGTTTCAGTCTCTGCGTGTTGCAGTGATGGACTCTGAGAGGTCCGGTCCAGCTCGTGGAAGTGAAATGTTGCTGAATGGTTCGGTTTCATGAAGCAGACTCCGCTTGACAATCGAAAAGACATTTTTCATTGCTGAATGTTGGAGATGAGCACAGGTTTCGACGTCTTTTGAACTGATGTACAGTTTGACATCGCTATCTCTCAGTTTGAATCGCAGACTCACGTTCACTCCAGGCTCACGTTCACTGTGTATTAGTTCCTACGTTCAGTCTGTTCAGTGAACAAATATACTGTCACTGTCACTGCAGATCAGAGTGAACTTTAAATTAAACTAATGTCTGAATGAATGCAGTCTTCCAGTCATCTGAGGTCTATTTATGTATTAAATGTTATGCTATGCACTATATTGTATTTTATATGTTTAGCCTTGTAACGTCCTTCTCGGTCATTCGACAACACTTTCTGATACAGTTCAGTTTTCGCTGAGTACTTCATATCATTTCTGCATCTCGCTCGTTGCCACCCTCAGCTGAGCGTTGAAAGGAGTGGATTGGCTCATTCAGTTTACTTTGCTCACTCAAAAGATCCATCTGGGTCGGTTGCTGGGTCACCTCTCTCACACGGACTTCTTCTCCTCAAGCAGTTTGAAGTAGAGGTCACCATTTTCTTTTCTCAGCTTTTCACACTCTGCTTGCTGTGTCTTGTTGAGATCTTCAAGCTGGGTCACTTTGGCACACAGGGACTTCTTCTCCTCCACAAGTTCAAGCTTTTCTTTCCTTGCGATATCCAAAGGTATACTCTCTTCAAACAGTTTGTTAAGAATCTCGTCCTGTTGTATCTGTAGCATGATATTCGCAGCGATTTCTTCCTTATACAGAGAATCAAAATGATGTACACGGGCGCGCAGCGACTTATTCTCCTCCAACAGTTTGTTGTGACATTCATGCTGTTTTTCCCTCAGCTTGTCACTCTCTGCTTGTTGGGTCTTGTTGAGCTCTTCAAGCTGAGCCACTTTGGCCTGCAGCATGTCTCTCTCCTTCATCACCGTACTGAGAGCATCATGTTGTTCGCTCATTTCTGCTGAAGCCCTGGCCTTATTCTCATCCCAGTTTTTGTAGCTTCTCTCATCGACTGTCTGTTGTATTCGGCTCCGGCCTGGCCGTAATGTTGAAATTAAACATTCTTCTTGTGTTCCTCTGACTTGTTATTTGTTCCGCAGGTTGCAAACCTTCTGTTTGCTTTGTGACAAGTGCATCCATCAAAGGTACTTGCCTTTGATAAGGCATCAATTGATGACTCAGTTGAATCACACAGTGTTGTGGCTTTATTTCCATGTTTTATATTCTGGTGGTTTTCTGTGAGTCATTGCTTGCGGGTCCACAGAACAATTGGCTCGGTTTATTGTTGAACATGGAAGAATTCTGTGTGCAACACAAATCAACAGTCAGTCGTATTCTTCTTCAGCCAGAAATGCACCTTTATTGGCTTCTTGCAGGTTAAGGTTCACAACACGGACTTTGGAATCTGAGATGGTTTATTTATTGTGCGCTGTTCTTACTGCAACTTTGTTAGGAAAACTCAGGAACCTTAAAAAGTATATTTAAACAAATGTTTAATCAGTCCGAAAGATAATCACATTCAGATGAATAATCATTCAAATTTCAGATAAGACTTGCAACATGTGCTCTAGCTTGCCCACCTTTTCAAAAGTCACATCTCTTTCTTTAACTAATTTCAGCATTTATTTTCCAAAATTTGATCAAATCCACTATACATCCTTCACTCTACTTAAAGGGCAATAGTTGAATTCATTCATTCATGATTTAAGACAATCGCTTATGATTATTTTGATAAAAATGATATGGTAACAGGTTTGCGCAAAGTAACAACGTTCATTTTGAATGCACATACATGCATGTGACAAATCAATACTCAGGACCACAGGAATGTCATATTCAATGGATTACATGTTTGAAATATTAATAGTGCTCCTTTCTTTCATAAAACGTTCTTTAAAATATGCATAATATTTTATATATGCATATTTTCCTACTGAAAATATGGAGGAGGAATGATAGGTAAACATGTCAGCAAAATCATACAAAACATGTATTCAAAAGATATTTTAATCATTATGTTTGAAATGCAAGTTTGTCATCAGGAGGGTGGTACAAAAAAAAGCCTTTTTAATGGGTGCTTGAGATCTATTTGGTGTTTTAAATAATATTTTGGAACACATTTTCCTGCAATTGTACCGTACATTTCGTCTCAGGACAAAGGGCATGTGTCCCCTCAACACTTTCCATGCCATCTACAGGGATAATGGAAATGACAAATAATATCTGCACAGCGCCATAACACACGTTTTCATACAGCATCACTGGTGTGTGATGGTGAAATTTGTTTTTCTGTAATTATTCTTAAGTGCATTAAGCATCTCACTGGCCTTGGATGCCCGTCAGTCAAACCATGGGTGGCAAGAGAGGTGGGACGTTGATCATTACTGTCTTGGGATGTGAAGTGTCGTCATGCACCCCGAGCAATGACAGCGTTTGGGGAGGGTCTAAGACTTCTGCAGCGATCACACGATCATTTGACACGATGACACAAATAGTGTCAGATGAACAGATGTGAGAGAGAGTTAATAATGACCGGGCAGAAGAGAGGGGGCCATGGGGCGGCTTCTTTACTACGAGCTGGTGAGAACAACAGGACATGAATTGAGGAGATGGTATAGCTGTGAAATTGAATGTGTGAGTTACTCTGTATTAGCATGTATGTGTAGGTACCGTACCAGGGATCCACTGTAACCCCATCCGACTGAGCTGTAAAAAAAATAAATAAAAACTTTAAAAAAATAAAAATATTTTTGCGATTAACTGCAGAAAATCGTGCCATTAATCGTGATTAATACAAGGTGTTAAGTGTTCAAATCACCAGTTCAATATGGATGCATTACAATATCATCTTTTCCTGACAGGAAGACGCCACCCGCGGCAGCAGTGACTCCCAAATACAAACCAATCTCCGTCATTCTACACAGACGAGTACTTAAACTGGTCTGATGTCTGTCCTCCTGCTCCAGGAAGCTGCTGGAGGAGCTCTCAGTCTCCTCAGATTCAAGTGATGGTAGGTTCTGATCAGTCTGACCCACCTCCTCTGAACAAGGTACAGGGAGAGTGTGATTACCATCTTCTAGTTTTGTGTTATTTACCTGCAGATTTTCATTCCCATGTTCAAGTTTTACTTTTTGTAATACCTCCTGATGAACACCGTCACATTTCTCTTCAAAATCCTTGTGATGTTTCGTTTTCCCCCTCGGAGATATAGTATTGTATGACTGAATAACTCCGTTGATATGATGCAGCTGCTTAATCCTCTGTAAAAGTTCCTGGATCTCACTATCTTTCCGCTGCATACGATGATTTAGATGATCGATTTCTTCTCGCAGTCTTTCTTGCTCTCTTATTTTCTGAGCATCAAGGAGGTCTATCTTAGCACCAAGGTTTTTATTCTCCCGAATCAGCTGGTTCTGACTCTCTTCTGCACCTTTTATATTTGCTTGACTTGTCCTCTGAAGCTCCTTGTGCTTGTCCTGGAGCTCATTCAGCCTCTCCGCCACCTCCCTGTGCTTGCTTTCAGATTGCCCCACTTTCTGAACAAGATCGACCACGCTTGTCCTCAGCATGTCACTCTTGGATTGTTCATTCTTATATAGATGTTCAAGCTGAGCTAGTCTGTCACTCAGGGTCTTATTCTCCTCAAGCAGGTTGTTGTGATGCTTGTGCTGTTCTCGGATCAGCGGCTCACCCTCTGGTTGTTTTGTCTTGTTGACCCCTTCGAGCTGGGCCACTCTGACATACAACGACTTCTCCTTTTCACTGTGAGCTTCAAGCTTTTCTTTCCTCAACATTTCGATCTCGGCTTGTTGCATCTTGTTGACCCCTTCGAGCTGGGCCACTTTGACATACAAGGCCTTCTCCGTTTCGCTCTGAGCTTCGTGCTTTTCTTTCCTCAACGTTTCGATCTCGGCTTGTTGCATCTTGTTGACATCTTCCAGCTGGGCCACTTTGGCAGACATGGACTTCTCCATTTCGCTCTGGGCTTCATGCTTTTCTTTCCTCAGCGTTTCGATCTCGGCTTGTTGCATCTTGTTGACATCTTCCAGCTGGGCCACTTTGGCAGACATGGACTTGGTGTCCTCCTTTTCACTGTGAAGTTCAAGCTTTTCTTTCCTCAGCTGTTCATTCGCTGCTTGTTCTTTCTTGTACAAGTTGTCAAGCTGATCTAGTCTTGCGCACAGGGAACTATTGTCTTGCAGTTTGTTCTGCCATTCATGCTGTTCTCTCCTCAGCTTTTCAAGCTCTTCTTGTTGTGCCTTGTTGAGACCTTCAAGCTGGGCCACCTTGGTAGTCACGGACTTATTCTCCTCCAAGAATTTGCAGTACGCGTTCCTTTCGTCCCTCAGTATGTCATTCATTGCTTGTTCATTCTTATACAGATACTCATACTGATCTAGTTGGTTACTCATGGACTTGTTCTCCTCCACCTTTCGGTTGAGAAGTTCATGCTTTTCGTTCCTCAGTGCGTCACTCACTGCTTGCTCTTCCTTATACAGATACTCAAGCTCTTCCAGTCTGGCACACAGGTTCCTATTCTCTTGCAGTTTGCTGTGACATTCCTGCTGTTCTGTCCTCAGTTTTTCAGTCTGTTCTTGTAGCGTCTTGTTGAGACCTTCAAGCTGGGCCACTTCGGCACACAGGGACCTATTCAGTTGCAGCTTGTTGTGACATTCCCGCTGCTCTATCCTCAGGTTTTCATTCTCTTCTTGTAGTGTCTTGTTGAGGTCTTCGAGCTGGATCAGTTTGGCACACAGGGACTTATTCTCTCGCAGTTTGTTGTGACATTCATGCTTTTCTTTCTTCAGCTTTTCAATCTTTTGTTGTTGCGCCTTGCTGAGTCCTTCAAGCTGGGCCACTGTGGTACACAGGGACTTCTTCTCCTCCTCGATTTTGTTGTAAAGTTCAAGCTTTTCTTTCTTCAACTTTTCCTTCTCCGCTTGTTGTGTGATGTTGAAACCTTCAAGCTGGGTCACTTTGGCACACAGGGACTTCTTCTCCTCCTCGATTTTGTTGCAAAGTTCAAGCTTTTCCTTCTTCAACTTCTCCTTCTCTGCTTGTTGTGTGATGTTGAAACCTTCAAGCTGGCTCAGTTTGGCACTCAGGGACCTACTCTCCTGCAGTTTATTGTGACACTGATCATAATCTTTCCTCAGCTTTTCAATCTCTTGTTGATGTGCCACGTTCAAACATTCGAGTTGGATCACTTTGTCCGTCAGGGACTTATTCTCTTCAATGTATTTGTTGTGAAGTACATACTTTTCTTCTCTCAGCTTTTCACTCCTTTCTTGTTCTTTTGTATACAGGTATCCATACTGATCTAGTTGGTTATATATGGACATATTGTCCTCCATATTTTTGTTGCGAAGATTTTCTATTTCTTTCCTCAGCCGTTCACTCTCTGTTTGTTCTTCCTTATACATACGTTCAACCACATCTAGTCTGGCACACAGGGACCTATTCTTCTCTACCTCTTTGTTGTGACGCAAATGCTGCTGCTGAATGAGCTGTTCAAAGTCTGCATGTTGTGTCTTGTTGAGACCTTCCAGGTGGGACACTTTGGCACGCAGAGACCTCCTCTCCTCCATGTGACAAGTGTCACTCATTGCTTGTTCTTTCTTGTACAGATAATCGGGCTTGTCCGGTTTGGAAGCCGGGGAGTTATAACCGTCCACCCTGTCATACAGTAGGTCTCTCCTATTCCTTACCGGACTGAGAGCATCGTTTTTGCTCCGTTGTGTTCGCCTGGAAGCCCTCATTTCTGCTGATGCATTGGTTTTATTCTCGCGCCAGGGAGCTTCTGACGCCTGTGTTTTTTTTCTTTGAGGATAATTGTACATTCTACCTGTGTTTCCTTGCTGTTTGTGACAACTACATATCAGCAACTACATATAAAGCACCTCACCAAAGGCAAGTGCCTTTGGTGAAAGGCCTTTGATGGGGGGCCTTTGATGAAGTGGCTTTCATGAAGTCCACATACAAGTTAAGGATAGGTTCATTAATCATATCCACAGAGAGCGTGTCAAATATACAGCCTGCAGGCCAAAACTGGACCACCTGTGGCTCCATCTGGCCCCACAATTTGCATACAAAATATCAAATTACATTTTTCAGAAGACATCACTACTGTTTCTAATTTCAAGAGCTTGAGTGTTTTCCAATCATAAAGGGAAATATCATATTGTTCCGTGCCAGACGCCTTTCACTAAACGTTGTGTACCTCTGTAGATCAGCTGTAAGTTGTACTGCACATGTGTAAACAATAAAAAAAAAAGCACTTATACGTATATACGTTGTTACTGTTGCAAAAGGATAGTTCGCTAACTGTAAACATTTTCATCATGTACTTCTACGTATTTGCAATGGGGAGTTTTTATAGGTTATTATGCTAATCGTGCGGCCCACTGGAAATCAAATTGGGCTAAAGGAACAAATGAGCTTTGAACAATTTACATAGCATAATAAGGTGACAGGGTTAAAGCTTGGAATGAATATCGGAGAAGCCAGGAGATATCCAGAAAAAAACACTTATCTGACAGTGGTTGGGGTAGTGATGAGATAGAGCTGGAAGATGTACACAGGCAGGAGAATGCCCGTTTTCCTCTACCCTGTTCCCCAGCTCTAATCTTTCTCTCGAGGTTCAAACACTCCCTCACATATTACCTTTCCAGTGTTGTCTTGTAACATGTATTCCTTTTCTTCCTTTTATGATGAGTTCAGGTCGGGATCCTTTGATTTTCTTCAACACTCTGCCCTTGGCTATTGATAGGGATTTAGGTTTATTTGTTTGCCTTCATTCCTTTGTTTGGTCTTCCTTTTCCCTTTGTCCCTCTCTCCTCTCTTCCACGTGTCCTTTATCATCTCACTTCCTGTTCAGGTGGAAATGAGGTCCGTCTTTTTTCCCGCTGTTTCCAGGTAATATTTTAGAATCGAGCTTCGTTATTTTATGTTATTTTTCTCTCATTTGATCTAAATCTGACCTTTTAACTGGTACCAGTGATAATTTCCTTGAAATGTGTCCCCCCAGTTGAATTCTAATGAATACTCAAATAAACCAAGGAGACAGTGTTTTGAGCAGCTCTCCTCAAGCTCCAGCTCCCTTCATAGAGCCATAGATTCTATCTCTACTGTCAACATGCCTTGAACTACTTGAGAACTATTTGAGTTACAGCGCCTCCCAGTGGTTAGTTAAAATATAATATGGATATAATATATATTTGGCTTAAACACTGATTAACCATGGCAATTGCATACAAAAAACATAGCTTACATGAACTTGCCTTTATTTAACAAAACCCACACAACAGAACACACACACACACACACACACACACACACACACACACACACACACAGTTAGTGGGCTTCCAGTCAGTTAGCTAGTCACTAGCACATTGGATTGAATGTCAACACATACACATGATTTAACCAAATAACCTCAACTTTTCGTTGCCATTGTTACTGTCACTTATTTCTTTCCTCTTTTATTTCGTGGTGCAGAGTGGCCCCTACAGGCAATTTCGTTGTAACTCGTGTGCAATGACAATTTAAGTCTATTCCTATTCCTGTGATGGACACAACAGCGAGCCTCTCTCGTTCCAGTTCAGCCGGACGATAGTGGTACTGTCTAACACCTGGATATTCCTAGCTAGCAAAAAAACGTCAGCTAGCTAACTGCTACCGAACAACATAAACAAAATGAGGACTGATCATGACAATACGGTGTTGTTATCGAGTGGTAGAACAAATGTAACACTCGTCCTGATTTGAACCGGGTACTTACGCCACTTGAGCACGTCATCCAGTTTGCACGTGACGGTGCTGCTCCGGTGTCCGGACTCCGGAAAGATGGGGGGGGACGTAATGTTGTTGAAACATTACGTTTCGACAAAGTACTGCATGGTTTACACACGTTTTCACTTTGCTAAAAAGGATATACAGGGGAAAAAAATTTGGAATTTAAAAAATGGAATTTAAAAATGGGCTAGAAACACCCGGTACGTTTTTCTAATTCAATCAAGAAAATACAGTATTATTACTGACTAAGAGCATTGTTTTCAGATTGATTTCCACAGGAAGCGTCCACCTCTTCATTAGAAACAGACAATGAATCTGTATTTTAATCCATTTTTAATGATTAAAACAAGCTCCTGTGCCACCCCCTTGACAGCCAATTAACCAACTGCAGGACGTTTCTTCAAATCCAACATGCCACACATGTACAAGTACAAGTTTCAGAATATGAAGAAAGGTCCCCTTGTAACATGCATGGTGATTTAACTGATTTGAACGCCATGTTCCGTCTCTCTCAGCTGTGAGCCTTTAGAGTCCAATGTGCCGCCCATATCTGCAAACGACGAGGTTTATCATCAACTGAGAACAGTGGAGGAGATTGTGACGTCTGCAGGGAAACACATTCCGAATGTTAACGTGAACCTAAGCAATCCTGAGTCTAGATAAGAGGTTTTTTATCCCCAGAGGGACGTTGTGTTTTGAACAAATAAGGCAAATGTAGTAAATGTAGACACGATCATCAGCACTTTCAGACGCTACAGGAAGCAGAATGACAGGGATGATTTTCCTGTGAAATAAATACCAGCTACGACTGGTAAAACTTTTTTATCTGACTGTTTGTCTTTCGTACAAGTTTTTGGTTCAGTGCAATGACCAGAGGGCAGATTGGAAGGGGACCCACAAAGTCTCCCGCAATGATGTTGAGGCTTTTTGGGTCCGATCCGGGTATTTGCTCCTCCAGCCACGTCCTCAAACACTCCCAGTTTCTGAAGGTTAGGGTCCGCAGGGATTGGTTTGGGTGTATGGTGATATATTTCTTATAAGCGGTCAGATTCAGGCCAGCAACAAAGAAACCCTCTAGAAATAAAAACACCAGTAAATACATTTAATACTGTCAATTCATCAACGTGTCATCTGGACTGTCAGCGTATAAATTCAACTCACTAGGACGGCCGAGGTCTTTGTTTCTGTCTAGATAACTGATAACTCCTTGTGCTGTGCGCTGGTTGGCCCACCAGTAGGGGATGGCGGGTAGCAGCTCCCGATGCCTCACTGCAAGGTCAGCGTCATAGGACAGAAGGACCTGGTGACCAGACGCCCACAGACTCCGCAGAGTCAGGACCGATTCCTGTTTGGAGCAAAGTTCGTTTTTAGGAAGCACAGTATTGTTGTTTGTAGCGTGAATCAGCTTCACACAAGAGAAATCAAACCTTCCAGGGGCAAAGTTTTGAACGGAACAGCTTCTTCAGAGAGAAAATGAACGACTCATGAAGTTTATCATCTAGTCCCTCGAAATGACTGCAAGCAAGGATAACGATCTCCTTTGGGTGGGACTCCAGCCAGGTGGTGACAGACGACAGAGTTTCCTGTAGAAGAAGGATTCATTAGGAACATGGGCTCATGAAAATCTTCCTTAAACTGCTATTTAATGGAGATGGCAAGACTCACCAGGACTGTTAAATGTGTGTACAAGATGTGTGTGAAATACAAGTCGCTGGATGTATCATCAGGTTTGTGTGCAATGCGGAGGTCAAAGAACCGTATCCCCATCGAGAGCTGCTCGTCAATGCTTTTGTCCTGAAGGAATTCACATATGATTAGTCTAGATAATTGTTCTAGCTCTCTATCTCTCCACATTATGTGAATTTAAAAAAGGGTATTAATGGACATTAACCTAATGAAATGCCTGGCATTGAAAGTGTTTTCAAATTTAAAGAGAATAACATATTTGAGCTTTGTTCTGAGGTGTAACTTGTAAATAATTTGTCGTTTCCAATCCCAAATATCACCAATGAGTCCAGACACGAGTGGGGCTCAGGTCAGACGGTTTTATGGGTCAGCGCCTTGAGCCGACTGTCCTCTGTGTCTCCTTGATTGTTTACAGGATCTGTTCAGTCAGTCTGACGCGGTTGAAACTGTTGAACTGACGTTTACATTCAATGCAGAGCAAACGGGAGTAGCTTTGTTCCTGCAACCACCACCTACCGGAACTAGATGTTGCAGCATCTCGGGACTCTGGCGACTCGTAACTACTGTTGTGCTCAGGCCCTCTGTGATTCAACTTTATGCTCCAAGAATCTCTGTTCAAAACTCTGTTGTGTTTTAATGTGTCCGTGTGTGTGATCAGTAGAGAGGAGGATACACGTGTACTGTCGGCACTGTTCCACTTCTATTTGAACCGCTGCTGCTAGCAATGTCAATTTCCCCATTGTGGGATAAATAAAGGAATATCTTATGTGATAACACTTTCCTGACTACAAAACAAACTTACTAATAAGTAAAGCAATCTTAACCTGCACCTGCGAGACATAATTCATAAACAATGAAGTGAGCACATTCTTTTGATGTCTGACTGGAGGAAGAAGAATGTTCTTCCGTACAGGAAACCTGCACTTTTGAATCACTGACATGAAAAAGGTCCCATGAGAGAGAATTAGGTCAAGTCATGTTGTTTGATTTGATGCTTCACCTACTTGGTAAATCCTTCATGAGCCGTTCAGTTTTTGGTGGAGAGCACATCTCTGAACAAATCCAGTGTCAAAAAACACAAAAAAAACAACACGTTTCACTGATGGATGGGGGCGCTGCTTGGCCCACAATCCATCCTATTACACTGGTGTATACAAAAATGGCAAAGGACATATGTTTCCAGTTCTGTCACCACTTGGTATTCACATTCAGAAGTTTTACAATGTTTTTGTTTGCCAACTAGTGGTAAAACTGTATCAACTGAGGATTTGTGAAAGTCACAATAACAGAACGTATTCAATCTCATCCTAAATGTGCACATGAGATGTTCTTGGCACGCCACATACCTGTGTTGTTGCCCATTTCAAAATGGCGGGTCTTGTTAGACAGCAGCAAAGTCCATCCAGGACCCGGATGAGGTCGGATTCTGACTGAACCAGAGGGGAGTTTATGTCCAGACAGTAACTCATGGCATCATGACTCCCTGAAGGAATGAGCACATTCTGGTTTCAAACCCTGCTCATGACTCAGAGCTGAGAAACCTGATTTCTGAAGCATCAAACAAACTGAAAGATAACTTGCTCCTCGGAGGAGCATTCCTTCACATATCCTCTTAGAGTAATGGCCCATGTCATATTTTCAAGTTGTGTTTAAAAAAAAAAAAAAAAAAAAACTTAAATTATGCCATTATTTATACTTGGACATGCCAAATTTCAACCCCAAAGAATGATTAAAGGACATTACAAGACATACACACCTATGAACATATTGGATTCTAAAGAAGGTGATGTGAAAGGCTTGAATGCATGAAGTCCAAATAAATGGCAAAATGGTCCCTAGTCAATCAGCACACTTTGTCCGTTTATAGTACGTGTAAATAAACAAAACAGAGGACAGGGTATGTTGCCCTTTCTTGTTGCAAATTAGTGACACAGGTACAAAAGTTGCTGTGAAGTTACCAGGTATGGCCAGGTGTGTCAGGGGAATGTCCCACAGCTCCTCGGGCAAAGATGACATCCAGTCCTGGCAGCTTTGATCCATGTCGGACTAGTCAGTCTCCATCCACTGGACTTTTTATCTGCGAGCTGAGGAGACGGTGTGTCGGCGCAGGGTCGATACCGAACTCTTCCTCTAATCTATTTGAACGACGTTTGAAAGAGAAACCAAAAAAAAAAAAAAAAAAAAAAAACCCAACAACACTGTTGTGACGTCGAGCGCTGCATGAGTTCACCCCTCCTGTTGACTCCTACTTCCTTCCTGCATATGTGTCCAACGTCAGTGTCTCTCAGGTGAGTCACGGTTCAGTCTACCTGACATCACCTGTGCCCTCCTGGGCCCTCCACCTGCCCCCCCACAGCTGCTCGGTCCAGCTGCGGTCGGTCGCGCCACTGCGCATGTGCAACTTTCAACCGAGATGAGATGGAAGCAAGATGATTTACTCCGAATCGCTTCCACCGTTGTCATCGTTTTTTGCGTTCAATCCAGGGAGGTCGTTGTGTGTTTTCGGGTCAGTTTTGTTTACTAAAGCAGCAGCATCAATGATTAAAGGGTAAAAGAGCTGCCGCCATATTTGTTTACGTCGTGTTGTTTGTTTACATCATGTTCTAGTGTATCTGCTGCATTACATTTTCTGCTTTTCTGCAAGCAAATGATAACTTTAGTCTGTCTCGTATTTGATTGTTATGCAGCTGTTGTCTCATTTTGTTCTGTGACATTGACAATATTTTAAATTTGATTAATTAGCATTTATTTCTGGAAACATAATACTTTGATAATTTGGCCAGGAAGGTTTGTAAGTGTGTTCTGAGTGAATATAATGAGAATATTTGCTGAAAAAGCTCATATTTATTGGAAAAGCTTATCTCCACAGGCACAGCGGTGCAGCACTTCAATCAAGCCTGTTGGCTGACGTCAATGAGTAGAACAGTCATAGTTCATGCAAATTGTTTTTCCATGCGTTTTGCATAAGCTGTATCTCTTTCCTATGGATAAACATTGTAGTGGGTGATAAAGTTTAACGAGTTGTCATATTTATAAAACATGTGCCCAAATTCCCATATGTGATCGATGAACACATTACTTGTGCTTACTTGTCTAAAATGCTGACTTGAAGTTGAGAGTTATAATTATTGCTTGAGTCAGCGCAACATAAAACTGGCCATCTGGATAATGTGTGAAAACTGATATAGTACATCACACCAATAGTCAACTGAAAGTAAACAAGTGCAGGTCAAAATATCAAAAGACTGAAATCCAGTGACTGATTGAAATTCAAATGATTAATTCCAGAGTTTTTCTCCGTCAGCTTCAGTAAAAAGAAGCTTTTGTGCGTTTTTCATGCTGTGATTCACATGTGTTTTCATTGAATGATGCATATTAGTGAAAATCATGAGGACCATTTCAGGAGTTTCTCATTGAGCGCAACAACGGTTGGTACAAAGTGGCTCTCTGTGATGAAGTCCCCAGCAATGATGTTGAGAGAGCCGACCCCAGAGCCGGGGGTTTGCTCTTTGACCCAGCTGAGCAGCATCGGATAGGTGGACATCACTAAGTCCTTCAAGGACTCGGTCGGGTGTGTGCAGATATATTTCAAGTCTTCTGTCAAGTTAATTCCAGTGACAAAAAATCCTCCTGAAAGATAAAGTACTCAGGGTGAGCTGAAAACACAATCAACAAATGGTTCAGTCATGAGTTCATCACCTGGTCGGCCACGTTGTTTCCTGTGTTCAAATGCCTCGATAAGAGCTTCAGCTTTGCATTTGTTGGCCCACCAGTAAGGAACATGTGGCCACAGGTCACCATGACAGCTGGTGATCTTGTGTTCATAGGACACGATCACTTGATGGCCTAAAGCCCACAGGTTTCGAAGGGTTAACACTTCCTGAAATATGAAGAACAATTGGGATGAAGACATACGGTGAACGTTTGCTTTTACCGTAATGTCAACGATTTAGACCAATTTCAATGTTTTATTCATTTTAAACTTGATGTAGTTACAGTAAGTCAACCTTCACGAGGGGTTTATGATGCTCTTATGACGTCTGTACAACAAATCCTCCACTGGTTTATCTACCATGAAGCATCACTCTGGTTCCTTCACGTTATGAATGTCCACAAGACATGGACACGAGACGCTCTGAAGACACATTACAGTGTCACTGCTGAGAGGAAACGTTAAAGACCATGATATAAGATTGGCTCGATGTGGAAGAAAACACCTTAACATCCAGTTTCATGCAGATCAGAGCAACATTCATTCATTCTTGGAACCCAGAGTCAACACTGTACCCACAGCTCCTCCTATATTATTCATTAGTAGATAAAATTACTGTGATATAGAGGATATAGTAATTTTTGGTAAACAGTATTGATAAAGGTATTAATAGTTCTGTTTCAGAATTTCAGCTGTTGATTATTATTATTATTGAGTTAGCATTGACATTACTTCCAGTGTTTTTAAATGTTTTACACTAGCGGAGTGGAACATATCAAGCAACGGACAGACTCAACACCTCTGATCTGCAGCTTTGACACAACAGGACAGGTAGCCGTACCATTTTGGGGCAGAGTTTGGAGGCGAATATCCTGCGTATGGTTGAGAGAAGGAGCATGTGGAGCTCCTGGTTCAGGCCCAGAAAGTGGCTGAAGGAGAGGATGAGCACCTCTTTGGGATGAGTGTCCAGCCACTCCCTTATCTCTGTCAAAACAGTCTGCATGGAAATCACACAAAAACATTTAGCTGCAGGGACATAGTAATGTTCATTCAATCACTACTCAAATCATTCCAGACATACAACTTGGCACTTGTTATTTGTTATGATTTGTTTTATTCATTCTTTTGTCATCACCCACTTATTTCTCTTATTTATTGAATTGATCTTGTAGATATGTGTCTCAATCGATTTGTTTGTGGATTTCCCTTCGGTTGACTGTAGCTTTTTGTCGTTTCATTATTTAAATTCCATTTCCGTGAATGGTCGTTGCCATTCCCACTGAAATTTCCATTATTATTATTATTTTATTTTTTTTTTAATTTTATTTAATGGATTTTTTTTCTGGGATTGCCATTAAATATGGCAGCACAATTATGAGCTAAAAAAGCGAGGCAGACGAGATGGGAGGCTGTAGGATGTGCCTGCACGGATGTTTCTATAGCATCTACTGTTTTTCCTGAGGTGTGTCTTTACAGCTGTGGCTCACATTTCTTTTCCAGGAGCTCATTACTCAGCGTCTTGTGGGCATTCAAGGATGTAAGCTTCAGTTTTTCATTTTTTTACCTCCACAGTGAGTGTGGTGTAGACGCCGTGGTAGAAGTAGAGATCAGTAGAGCTGTCGTTGGGTCTGTGTGCGATCCTCAGGTCACAGTATCTGACCCCACAGTCCAGCTGCTGCCTTATGGTGTACTCCTGCAAGGCATTTTACCCACACACAAAGTACTGAAGACAATTTCATTCACAGTATCATTAGTGGGACTTATTACCTGCGTTATTGCCCACTTGTACACAAAAGGGCGAATAAGGGGCTTCATGTATTTGTCCAGCTTTTGAAGCATGTCTGGCTGGGTGAGGTCCACAGGGGATCTGTCGTTCATATCCAGACAGTAGGTTATGGCATTGTGGCTGCCTAAAGAAAGGAGCAAAGGTCAATGTCAATGATCACTGATGGGTATCACACATGGAGTTAAACTAACTTACTGTTACAATTTCATTTTTAATTTTTAATATTTAACAATGAATTTTTTTTTACAACAAAGGCTACCATTGTCCTTTTTTATTTCCCTCCACAGATGAAAGTTTCAATGTGGTGAATGTGAATTTCTCACAGAGAGTAGCGGCATGTATCTATCTATCTATCTATCAATAAATCTATCCCGTCTGTTTTGTCTTGTGTTGTGTTGTGTACTGCTAGAAACTGAACACTAGTTAACAGGAAACAGTTTTGAGGACATTTATTCAAAATTTGGAAAATTAATCAAAATAGAATCAAACTTAATAACTTAACTCTATAAACATTATTGTGATAAAGTAGTGAAATAGTTACACTGCTGTTACATTTTCAGTAGGGTAACGATTGTATTTGCAAAGTTATCTTCCTAACGCTGAATGAGAGCGTGTGCAGCCGACCTGGGATGGCCAGGTGGTAAAGGGGGGTGTCCCACAGGGAGCATGGCAGGTGACTCATCCAGTTCTCCATGGGTAGCAGCTCCAGGCTCGGCTCCCCCTCTTCACACCCCAACACTGAGGACATCCTGGGCCCCGGGCTCCTCTGCACACACACACATAACATGGTGATGGAGATGGGATAAACATGATGGTAGAAGAGAGAAAACTTCAGTATCTCCCCCTCTCTGTCTCTCATACACACACACACACACACACACACACACTATAATACAATAATGTGACTTCGTGGTTGTTTCACACCCACTTACCTATTTCTCAAGGCGTCCAACCAGCAGAACCAGCAGATGACTACAATAAAAGGCGTGTGCTAAAGTAAACGTAAGCATCAGCACATCTCATGGCTGTAAATAAAACATGCATGATGTGATCCGGAGACAAAGCGTGGCCATCTGCCCCCCCCCCCCCCCCCCCCCCCCCCCCCCCCCCCCCCCCCCCC
>CAAKHB010005384.1:19269-47514 GCA_901007665.1 Aeoliscus strigatus
CCCCACCACCACCCCGCACCCCCCGGAACCAGCAGCTCAATCCGGTCCAACTTACACCTGCAGGGATGCTGGAGGCGGAGGACCCGCTGCATGTTGGTCTGGAGGATCGATGATCCACGGCCGATCAGTGCGATCAGGAGCACGAGGAGTGATGACTGGCGGTATGCCGGGTGTGTGTGTGTGTGTGTGTGTGTGTGTGTGTGTGTGTGTGTGTGTAGGTGCAGGGCGGCACCGCCTGCTGACAGATCAGCAGATGTACACGATGCTCCTCTTAAAGAGACATGCATTCAATCTGCCGCTCTCACGCAAACGATGGCTCCGCCCAAGTATGACGTCACGTAGTACTTCAGTACTGACTAGCTATCAGTTTCCAGTAGAAGCTCTCAAGTCATGTGACAGTGGTGTATCTCGAGAGTGTCCTGGAATCACAGTGGGCACCCCATTATCCTAAACTATTCTCTTGTGTTGTGACTGGTAGGTCTATTTAGCTTTTAAATTAAACTAGAAACATTACAATGTAATGTTAGTAATTACTTTATTAACCAAACGTTGGTAGTGGACACAGAAATGGGAAATGAATGCTATACATAATGTGAGATGTGAGAAAATGAGAAAAAGTTCCTACTACAAGCTGACATTCAGTCGTCTTCAAGTGTTCTTTCTTTTCTCTGGTTTCTGTCAATCCATGTATAAAAAAGAAAATTAAAAGCTTGCTGTTTTACTCTGAAATACTGGATTGATCTATTATTCACAGGAAAGTCCTAAAGGTCTTATGCATTGAACACCCGCGATAAGGTATTTAAGACTGCAACCTGCTGACATGTTATATTTTATCTTTTTTTTTCCATTTGTTAATTCTTTGAATGTCAGATGGATTCTGTGTTAAAACTGACAAACACTAGTAAATTTATAGATTTGTAAAAAAAAAAAAAACGTTTCAATTTATCACACCCGAAGCTGACCTTTGTACTAAAACCGACCTCCTGACGGGAAACTGATTGAGGTGTCTGTGTGTTTGGTGTAATTGGGTCAGTCAGGTCTTTCTCAGCGTCCAGCAGCTCAATAAACTCTGAAACAGCACTAACCAGTGTGCTGAAGCAAACTGGACTATCTGCCTCGCTGACGTCTGCTTTACCCACCAAAAAAAAAAATCTGCTTTCATACTGCACTACATGCATCCACGTGTGGAGTTCCCTTCCTTGTGCAATGAGAAGGCAACATGAGAATGACAGTAGTCCAGTGGTGCTGAGTGTAGCTATGCTGCCCTCTACTGCTCCGACCAAACAGCCTCAACATGCTTTTTTTAGATGCGTTATGAATGAATTCAACATGACCCAACCAGGAGCCTGTTCCAGAAAGCATTTCTACTCATTTCAAAAATGGGATTCAGTTTCTAAACCCTGGGGCTTACACCGCCACCTGATGTGGTTTCACAACAATTTCATCCATTTTTTTTTTTGTCTTCACCTTTTTGTCAAATTTCTAACCCCCAGGTCTTACGCCACAGCCACCTGAAGTGCATTAAAAACATGAAAAATTTGATTTGATTTCTTACACTCACTCACCCGTGATGAAGCAGCAGAAGATGGATGGATGGATGGATGGATGGACACTCACACACCGAAGTGTGAACTGCAGGACTTCCAGACTAAAGAACTCTGTCTTTCCGACTGCTGTCACATTCCTGAACAGCCGACAGGGGTTACAATCATGGACTACACCATTCAAATAGATTTGCACACATTCATTCTGACTTTGCTGAAAGCTGATCTTGGTGCACATATGCATACATTTGCACATTAATTTGTCATGTTTCTGCAGTTTTGTGTTTTTTCTCATTTTAATTTTACACGCTGAATGCTCAGCCGCATGAGGATACAGTGGATCCCTGCTGTATGGTACCTACAGAGTAATTCACAGCCTCAAATTAGAACCTAAAATAAACTGTGCTTTTTGAGTTACTGAGTACTACAAATACAATAGAAATATCAACTTAAACTGTCTATCTCGAGCTGTCTTCATTATTAATCATTATTGTACTTCGCATTCTTTGTGCAAAGCAAAATAAGAATTTCATTGTACAAAGACACGTTTTATTTCTTTGCACAGGACACACTTTGAATCATTTCGAAGAGCACAAGTGTGAGTTCAGTTTACATTGAGGGTCTTTATTGTTTCACTGTAAAACAAGTCTCAGGATGTGTGTGAATATTTTTTTGCTTTGAGTCACAACAGCACTGCCGCTTGCACAGTTAAACTGCATACATACAAATCAACGGAGAGAAGGATGATGCTTTACGACGGCATTCATTCTGCCCAGAGCGCACGGTGCGTTTGTGCCGCGGGTCGGGGGTGAAAAGCACTTTGGTAGAACGTTTCTGGCTCATGGCACACTGACTGCAACTCATGATAGGTTTCATCACTGCTCTTCAGTTGACTTCTTCGTCCGGACATTTCTTTTCACAGAAGTACCTTGTCCATTTCTTGACATTATATTCAGGAGACGATGTTTGTAAAACACCAATAACACTGATGTATTTAGGATGTTTGACCTTTTTTGAATAAGTTGGCGTCAAAGCCATAACAATGTTTTGCTCTGGGGATGCAGTTATACCAGGTCAGGATGTACTCATTCAAATGTTTGATCTGAGCATTCCTCCACTTTCCAGATCATCTACGTTGTTTACAATATACTGTAACCTTCAAACCCATTGGTACAAAAAGTGAAAAACTGCATTCTGATATAATTTAAAAAGGGACTTTTCAAATTGAGAGATGTTAAAGAACAAGAAAGAGTGTGCAGTTGAATTTACGGTCACAGTGACACTGAATCTGTGATCGAGTTACACATTATTTACAAGGCAAATTAAACCTGCATGTTGGGGCATGTTGTGTGGATTATAAATGGAATGTGGGCCCCACTGAGAGGAAACATCACCATCCCCTTCTTGTACTTGTCTGGTCCGTGATGGACATTTTCACAGCAGCGGTCCAGCACCAGAGGTTGGAGAGAGCAAACAAACACCGTCACCTCTGCATGTGATGTCTGGAGCCAAGCGACTGCTTTCCTTGACCGACCCCTTTCTGACCGTGTCTTCTTGGAGCGTCTGGCTGTGGCAGCCTGACCTGCAGCTGGTGCCTACCCTTCCCCTCTGGCTCTGAGTCACTGAGCTCCAGGTCCGGACAGTAGCCGTCGCTGTCATGGTACGAGCGCGCGCTGTGTGGTTTGTGTTCAGACACGGGCTTAGCCCACAGCCTCTCCTTGGCTGAGCCTTTACGAGCCAGTTTGTCAGAGGCCCGCAGGTCCTCTGTGGTCCGTACTAAGTTAATGGTCGCCTCCTTGAACGACCTGCCAAACTGCTCCATGGCAGACTTGCAAAAGCTGCTCTTGTCCAAAGCATCACTTGACGCTTTTTTGTTACTGGGAGTCTGGCAGAAACTGTCTTTCTGAGCCAAAAACTTATCGAGGAGCCCGTTAGATTTCCCCACGCATGCTCGCTCTTGGTTGCCATTGCTGTTGGATGAGTGGCCGTGGAGCGCAGCATGCAGAGCCAACGGTTTGCCAGACGGCTTCGCTGGCAGCGGCAAGCTGGTCAGGTGACCTGAAGTGGACAGACGGCCATTGGAGCGCTCCTCTCTCCGGCTACATCCGTGCAGCTGAGGCTTCCCCTGACCCAACCCTTCACCGGTGTGCTCCGTAACATTCCCACTGTTGTCCGGGCAGAGGGGCCCATTGCCTGACTTGGAACTGGAATTCCCATTAGCGTGACTTGTAGATTTGGGCATTTTTAGCTTCAGAGTTATCCTCGGAGGAGGACGAAACAACACACTCTCCACCGGAAATGTGGCAGCGAGGCCTGAAGACAAGGAGACACACAAATATCAGCATATTGAAGCACCTAAGGAATAATACAGGACAAGATGATGTAGAGGACAACCCTGGACTCACCAGCTGAAAGCTCCTGGTTCATGAGCTTCACATGTAAGTTGAACATCTGCTCCTGCGCTTTACTTTGCAGCAGCTTCAGCTTCTCCCGCCGACTCACCATGTAGCACAGATTCCGTACCTGCAGCAGAACAGACATGACCATTACCAATCGTGCTTATGTCACAGATTCAGCATTTCACTGAGTTTTCTGTGAAGCACCTCTTCATTATCATTGCTTCTGTCAGAGAAGAGACCCTGGAATTAGATGTCACTTTCATTAGCGTTGTGTTAGATTGAACACTTTATTTAAATCACAGAAAGTTTGTGCTTTTTAAATAAAACAGATTATCTTGGTAATTAGATTGCAAAATTGTTGACTTGACAGGAAGCCAAGTCGACCTGGCTTCCTGTCAAGTCAACTAGGAGGCTACACAACCCACCCCCTCTCCCTCTCCTCTCCCTCCTCCGAGTGTTTCCTGCTGTGACAGTGAAGATCTATTTCACCTTGAGACACGTTCCGGCTGTGGTTTCTCTGCTGAGGTGTGCATATTGCTTTGGAAGGATATGATTAAATGTGGTGAAGCATTAAAATGATCTGATTATCTAAACCGGTTTCTTTAAAAGAATCATCACACAAAGACTGTGTGTCTACAACGCAAATCACGAGTCAGCATGCAAATTAAAATCATACAATCCTTGGGAATGATCTTGTTGTGTAAACAGAAAACTTGCAGTACCCGCTCCAAATCCTGCCGCAGGTGCATGAACATCCGCATGCGTGTGTGGATGCTGGCCTCCTGGGGCTGCAGCACCAGATTCTCCTCCTCCTCCTTGGGGGGCAGCAACGCTCTGTTAAAGTTAGCTTTCCTCTTTAGCTTCCAGTACTGATAGATGAAGTCCACCAGGCGCTGGGGGAGTCCGAGCGCTCTGGCCAGTTCGTCCATCTGGATTAAAACGTAGAACTCCTCCTCCAGCTCCTGCAGTCTCTGCGCCCGCTGGCCCACCTTCCCCACCTCGCTGGGAGGTTTCGAGCGAGCTGGGCTCAGGCCGGGCTCTCCGGATTTGGACTTGCTGTGCTTGAGGCAGAAAGATTTAAACTTGACTTCATCCCCTTCGTCCAGGATGGTCTTCATCTCCAGGTTGTGCTCAAAGGCACACGTCACATGGAAAGGAGTGGTGCAGTTCTTTACCGAACACTGCAAGCAGAGAGAAAAAAAAACGGGTTCTGCAGTTAAGGACGGCACAAACCAAATAAGGAGGAGTGAAGGAGGTTACAAGGTACGTTTCACAGTACTTCTGTACGAGCATACAAGCTGTGGAAAAGTCACACAGATGACTTCAGACATGCCTTAGCATGACGCGATAATATAAATGTTTCACATTTGGGGAATTACACAAGCAAACATACAAAATAAAGAGCCAGGACTTTGTCAGCTCAGCCCAAAGACTGAACAACTATAAGCTCATCAAGCAGGTGGTTACAGCAACCATCCCCATATTCCTTAAAGTGGTCGCCAGCCTGATTCTTCTGATGCACAGCCTCCACAGTAGTCATTGAAATAAATCAGCACATCTCCAATGGAGCAAAAAACATTTAAAAAAAAAAAAAAAAACAAAAAACATTCCCATCCTTATGAGGAGAGGTTATTGCAGGACCGCTGTATCCCACAGCAGTACTTTTGTGGAGGTGCTGAGTGAGACTGGTATACATTTTTCTGTGTACAGAGATCAGAGGCCTCCTTAATGAAATGAGCACGCTCCAACAGTCACTTATCCACAAAGAGTCAGAGTGCTGCGGTTGCAGATGCTCACTCACCTGGATACATGCACCCGTCTTCAGTTTACAGAGGCTGCAGATGAGAGACCAGCGGCTGGGTGGGATGTGGGACACTTTGGTGATGGGCTCCATCCTCTCAGGACAAGCGATGCTCACCTGCAGGAGTAGAATTGTACACATTGTGTGGCGAGATGACGGCTGATCGATGGACAGGTCAAGAGTCAACTGGGGACTCACCTCCGGTATCCACAGGGCACAGCTTACATGTGCCCACTTGGTGCCTGCACGTGTCGCCTTCATGGCGCCGCCCTTCTTGGGACACAAAAGGCACTGGGGGTCAATGGCAAGGACACACGTCCGGCACAGCCAGTTTCCAACAGGCACTTTGACAATGCCATAGCAGGCCTGTGGAGAGAGCAGCAGGGGTTGACTGATGTTTCTGAACGTGGACTCCACAGAGCGTGCAGACAGCAGGACCGCAATCACACTTTATAGCCCGCTATCATCTACAGTATGTAAAGATTGGAATGTAAATATGTCAATATCATACAGTATACGTCTCTTCTCTTTAATGTGTTGACACTAGTTAGTTTCACTCCGACATGAAAGTCTGTAGAGACTGAAGGTCTCATATACGAGCAACAGGAGTTCTTCTGGGCCAGACCAACGGACTCCTGACAAAGAGTTCATGTACGCCACTACATGATCTACACAGTTCCAGCTCTCTTCAGCTGGACTCTCCTCCAACTGCGCAGAGGTGAATTAAGATGTGCTGGAACCGTATGGTGCAAAATAGAAAAGGGTCAGTAGTCAGCTATTGTTCCTGTTGGAGAAGCACCAAAGAGACTGAATCCGTCAGCCTTCAATCGGTGTTGCTGAATCGATCCCAGCGCCCGTGAATGAATGAAAATACACACATACACACACACACACACACACACAATTATTACAGTTGATGTTTTAACATCAACTGTAATAATGTAATACTAATACAAATAAAGTAATGTTAACTTCACAATCTATGGGATTGTGCGTCAGTTGTACAGTTTCAATAGATTACCATGATTTCAATATGTGTCTCTCCTGAGCTATTTAATCCTTCTTTACACAACTGCGAAATATGGTTTTAAAATCAGTTTCATTTGATACCGTGGGCTGATAATTGTTTGCATCTACCTGGTGCACGCAGATGTTGCATTTGTCACAGAACACCATGTCATTTCCCTCTTCGCTGTCCGGAGAGCGGCACACATCGCAGATGACGTCCTCATCATATTCGATCCCCAGGCCTTCCACTGTCTCAATGGCGTGGTTCATGTTGTCATGACACTGCCTCTCCAGAGCCTCCATTGCACGCTCCATTGTCAGCTCATCTATGGGCTCCTCCCCTGTAAGACAGACCAGAGCGGAACCCCACATGGTCACATGAGTCTCAATACAGCACTCAGACCGCAGGCGTCTGTATCCATTGAATCTTGGGGTTATGAAGATCGACATGCATCCTCTTGTTTCTCACCCATGCGGCCTAACTCTCTGTTGAGGCCCTGCAGCCAGTAGAGGTCCATGTCATCCAGATCATAGCGACACATTGCCTCTGCTAGCTCTTTAATGCTGACGTAACCTGGTTCCATTGACTCCTGGCCTGAGCACTGGATGTACTTCCTCTGGTGGCTGTAAAGAACTTCCTTGGGCTTCTCTGCTATAAGCCTGGACACAAAAGACACAACCATCCATCGAGAACGTGCTATTTGTGAAGTTGGGCGACACAAATAAAGGCAACTAAACCAAACATCTGTCTGTGCTGAGATCTCTGAATGACAAAATGCAGCTGGTTGGTCCATCGTGGATTTACACTGGACGCGTCTGCAGGGCGTAACGGCTGCGTTCTACTTCAGCAGAGGAGTGACAACGCCCAACAAGTACTGCAAGACGACAAAGTAGTAGAATGAGAGTCACGAGCCGGCAACAACAAACAAGAGTGAGACTTCCTATCCTGATTGACACGCTTCAGCTTTCATCAGCTTTCACCGCCACACATTCTTCCTCTGTCAAAAACTACAGCAATTTCTGCTGAAAATTCATCTTTTCTGATGTCGCCCTTACAAAATGGAATGTGAGGTATCACATATGATACTGTGTCATACTTCTCCACTTCTAGTATAAACTTCTGCTTGAACATGACTCATTTGTTTTCTGAGCTCCGACGTACCTGTGTCTTTCCTACACACGTATTGACAGTTGTGGTGTTGTATTGTGTGTAACTTCTGGTCTGAGCGACCTGCTCTGTGGAAATTGACTCTCTCAGCCGCACCTGAGCGCTGAAATAGAACAGATCCTATCTTTAGTGGGGCGGCCGCGGCGGTCGCTCCGGAGATGCTGCTGAAACGTGCTGCGGGGCAGCAGGTGTGAACGCTCTGACTGACTGGAATGGACGTGGTCACCGGCAGAGACGTGGCGCAGCTGTTACGTGCCGCGGACGCTTCAAGTGTACATTCTCCTTTAGGTTTTACCTGACTGACGGCTCTGGGATGGTGTCTGGACTTGCTGGCACCTGAACGCCTTTCTCCCACTCCTGCTTCCACGTGTCTGCCAGCAGGTAGTAGTCCTCAGGGGAGACGTGGTGGGAGTCGGGCAGCTTCATGGCGCTGATCAGGTCTTTTCTGAACACCTGTGGGACACACTTTAGTCACACATGGGTCCTGATTTGCAGCAGCACAATTTGTGAAGGTGATGGGACCTTACTTCTGCTGGTTTCTTTGGGTTGGAGGCTGGGGTTCCTGGTTTACTGCCATACTTGTTGGAGGAGCAGAAGGATGTTGAGGGACCTGAACACAAAAAACATTGTGTGGATGAAAATACAGTCAGTCCCAGGGCGTCTCTTTCACAAGGGACTCACTCTCATTATCAGAAGTGTCGCTGCTGCTCGAGGACCTGAGACGTTTCATCCTGTAACATCCTGGAGAACAGAGGACGGGTGTAGAACACAGAATGCATCAGTGTACAGAAACACCTGAAGGAGGCAGCTGACGTGTAACACCACAGCATGCACATACTCACCATAAATTTGAAGTTGAAAAGCATACTAGGGGTTTCTTCTGACAAACACGTAACCATTTAATTTAATCCCTGCAAATGACATATACAATTCAGTTTAATGAGCAGAAGATGGCAGGTGGAAAATACTGTGTCTGTCATATTTATGAACACAGGGACTGTATTGTTTAGTGTGAAGAAAACGTGTTGAAAAATAATATTACAATGGACCGAGACGCTACAGGTGCCTTTTACCCAACTGAACCACTGAGATGCATCACTGAGGTCTTAAAATACTGAGAGCCTCAAAACCACAGAAGCCCCACGTACAGTACGCTGTTTCAACACACAGGACATGCCTCGCATTCCCCATGAGGACAGGAGCAGTGTGTGTGTGTGTGTGTGTGTTGGTTATGTTGGGGTGGGGTGCAGGGGTCAGTTCACTGCAGTAGACAAATGCCAACTGAAACATGTTATTACTCACAATAAGCTCAACTTACAGACATATTCTAGTCTGAGTACACCGCCTCCTCAGAGACACACTGATTTCTTCATATAAACCTCAGGGCTATTTTTGATTTAGAATCCCCTGCGGAGCCCTTAAACGCCCAGCATCTGTTCGTGACATGAGTGCCGTCTTTGAACACAACAAACTTTGTGCAGTTACTCCAGATTTGCGCATGAATTAGTGATAATAACATGTGTGGCCTGCTTGCGTATGACATCATAACATTTTCTCGGAACCAAATTAAAAACTAGGGTAGAGTTTGAGGATGTGGATTCATCTTTTCAAATAAACAATATTCACACAGAT
Source organism: Aeoliscus strigatus (assembly GCA_901007665.1). Lineage (NCBI taxonomy): Eukaryota > Metazoa > Chordata > Actinopteri > Syngnathiformes > Centriscidae > Aeoliscus > Aeoliscus strigatus. The sequence goes on from CAAKHB010005384.1 coordinate 28,822, forward strand.
GTTACGTAACATGAGGTTAGAACAAATGGTCCAGACTATAAATCTGCTTCCATCCATTTGACATAGCACACGGTGAATAAAACCGCTACTCACTTATCAGGTTTCAGAAGGTAAAATATGGAGGGTAGGACTCAATAATCACATTACAAATCCTGAACTAGCGATTAGGACATTTAGGAGAAAATCGTTAGCTCATAAATCTAATGAATAAGTTCACACAAGCAGCTCTTTTAAAGACAGGCAAGGAAAACTTCCTTCTACAGGCTCAGAAACCTGGGGGAGTTTCCAGGCCTTCTGCCTCGAGTTGAGATGAAACAAAGAGTAAAAGGAAGAGAGACAAGTGAGTGTGCGGGGGTGGGGTGAGGGTGTTTGAGAAAGACGTACATTAAAGATGGTCGTTGTTCTTACAATCTTGGATCTTCAACTCTAAACATCCTACGATACACCTTTTACTATGTATGTCCAATGGTCCGTAGCAGTAGGAGGAAGTACCACCATTTTTATTAGCATCGTCACAAGTGGACTTCCTATTGAAGAGTTAAGCCGCCCCTGGTGGCTCAAGGTTCAAGACACTTCTGCATTGACTTTAGAGCCCCAGATACAGTGTTGCCAACCTAACAACTGTCACTATAATCAGCAAGTATTCAGACCGCTGTAGCGACTCTTTTTCAAAAAAGTGACTAGCGACAAAACATTTTCTTCGGCAGTTGCTGTCCCGAAGCCCTCACATCAGTCCCAGCTGCTGCATCCAGAGGGGACCCTCCCTCACCTCTCTGCATCCACACTGAAAAATGAACGGCACATGCAACAAAATCTCTGCTAATCGCGCCACAGTTTTACACAGCAGAATGTCAAACAAAAACAAGAATCAACAAAGAAAATTGTATTTCTATACACATTTCTGGTATTTTTACTCAGTTTTTGTCTCCACTCTGTATTATTCTCCTCCACAGTGTCCAGAACAATTCAATACAAATTGACAAGTATGCAAATTGTGTGATGTCGTCATGTGGCGGCTTCGAAGACACATCCAGGACAGCCAATAGGGTGTTCCCTTACTAAGGAGTTGGCAAGACTGCCCAGATAATCTCTCCAGACTTTTAATACAGTCTATGTGATGTTCAGACGCATCTCGTTAATGAAAGTACTGGAGGGGTTCATGAGTAGCTGCTAGGTGGGAGTCACCACTGTTAGGTTTCTGGGTGGTTTTTGAGAATTTAACCTTTAAAGAAGTGCCCAGCCCAAAGAGCCTTGGCGCCAAACACACTCAGGCCTATGGAGTTGCCTGCTGTGGAGGAATCAAACACAGGCGCCACCATCATGCAAAAATGTCACTTCCGAGTGCCATTAAGAACAAGTTTGCAGCAAAGCGAGGTTAAATATTCCGTGAAAGAACAACGACAACGTGTTTACTGAACGGTCGCTAACCGTTCTCCTACAGTGAAGCAGACATATTCCCAGGAAAGCGGAAAAATCAGTAGGCCCTGTGGCCTGGATAAAAAAAAAACCATCCGGGGCAAATCCTGGCACACTGAACACACGAACATATTGTCCACATTCCCACCATCTTACCTTCAGCCCAGGCTCCGCTGTGCGCTTTGTTCCAACCACGCAGCAGATAGCAGAGAATTCCTGACATATACCTGATAAAACAGAGGGTCTGTTGCCAGTAAGAGATAGACGAAGGTGTTTTGTGTCCCGCCACAGTGGGAACCTCCACCAGGGCTGCAGTCGTCCACCAACACCACCACGGCACAACAGCTCTATTGTACCGCGCGTCCCGCCGGGTCCTAAACCCCACCGGTTTCCCTCCAAACGGGGTGCGCTCGATTTGCGCACTGGCGTTGACTTGAATTCTAACTGCACACCCGCACTCTACGCATACTCAAAAGTGTGCTTCAGGTATACTGTAGATAACACTATAAGAATACAAAATTCAAAAAAAGTTTGTCTATTCTACATATATTAAACATATTATGTACTGTGATTTACAGCCTGTAAATCAACAGCATTTGACTAGATTCTTTACTCATGTCATCAAGAGTAAAATGGGATCACATGAAGCTGTTTAATTGGAACCCTTGAAAAAAAAACACCTGCATGATTGGTGGAAGTCAAATAGCTAAACTGCACAACCCATGAATCATTCTGCTCGTCAGAAACACAGAGGTATGCACATTTTAACACCGTACTAAAATACCTCTGACATGTATTCAGGAATTTCATTTGATTTCAATATTCTCCTTATTAAAATTGTACGTACTGTATATGTCCATACATTTTAAAACTGTTCACATCTACACATCACGTCGATATGCAGCTGATAGATTGGTACCATGTAACCAATTTTGTTTCTTCAAACGGCTGAAGTTGATAATTAATACCTATCACACAGCTTTCTTTCAATCGTCAGAGAAAAACATAACCCAAAGGAACAAAAGCACACTTTTCACACAAACTTTTACTAAAAAACGCAATGATGAACATCAGTTTCTCACTATACAAAACATTCAGTAGAGAATATAAAACAATTACAAAATTCAAAAGAAATCTGACTACATGAACAACCCAGCAAATGTTCACAAATATTTCTATTGAGAATGATCTGTTCTTGTTCTGAACTGCAAAGTACACAGTCTCTGACTTCACAGATGCTAAAATACATAATTATCACATGTACAGCATGTTTCCAATATCCACAGCTTAAACGAACACACACACACACACACACACACACACACACACACACACACACACACACACAATTTCACAGATAAAAATAGGATCTATACACCGATTATTTTACTCTTGTGCTCATGGACATTCACTGCTGATTCACTAAGATTGTTTTAGGCAGTCAGAATTGTTCTATCAAGAATATTCTCACTGTAGCCAGTTTTTGAAGACTAAAAGAGGCAAAAAAAAAAAAAAGGAGTGGCCATTTGAAACCAAACTGCAGGCATTTATAAAATGGAATCCTTCACAGGCCCATTTGCATGTCAGCAAAGTTGAAGAAGTTGTCCACGTCTCTAGAGGATGTGTTTTTGTTGTCAGAGACAAAAACCTGTGAAGAAAACACATCAATTGTTCTAGGCCCGGTGGTACTTGCTTACGAAATGAGCCTATGGATCAAATCCAAGAAGAAAAACAATGTGCTTACCTTGGTGCTGCTGAACACTTCATTCACTAGGTTCTTGCAGGCTTCCACAACTCCATCACCGTTCAGCTCCAGGGCAATGACAGGACCTTTGGTGATAAGAAATGACAAGAGGTCTGAACCATACACTTCTGTAAGAAACAACTCAACTATAAGTAGATGTCCAACTGCTGACACAGAGTTTACTAACAATAAGGACTGCTTTTTACATGTTGTAAAAAACATTGCTGACACGTGGATGTCTTCACTTATCTATTACATAAAGTGTCGCTGATGTATAATCTTACACTGGTGTTGATGTCCAAACATCTGCATGTTGACCCTGAATCATGAAGATTGTTCTGGTTGTGGTTTATATGTGTCCGTCACCTGCTGTTTCATCACCATCAGCCTCACTCTCCTGGGGTTTGCATGCATACGGGTGGATTTCTGAGTGCCTCATGAAACTGCACCAAAATATTTCGTTTTTATACAAACTGCTGCACAGAGAAGGTGCACGTGTATGATGTGTGACAGAAACCAACAGCAGGCACCTGGAACGTCTTTTGGGGTTTAATATATAAACACCAGCGTGAGAGCAGACGGAGCGTAGATACAACACTCTGACTGAGCAGGAGCCAATGCCAGCTGACACCAGACGCAAGGCAGAAGCACCTTGGACTGATCTGCAGTCAGTCACAGGTCCACCATACAAAGACACACAACCATTCACACTCTCATAAACAGCAGACAACTCAGAGTCTCCAACCCACCTGTGTGTTTATCACATTAATTATATTACACTGACATGGAATTTAAATGGTTTTTTTTCTAATCTGTAAGTAAAAGTACTTGAACTGATTTCCACATTGGTGTTTAAAGGAAGTATTCTCTGATATTTAATGTGAATAGTTCATTATTATCATCTGTATTACGCTGTGAGATAAATTCACACTGCCGAGCACTCGGTGAAGTGGACCAAGGGTGGTGCTGATCCAGCTCTTGTAACATGATATCGAACATCTGCAAACATCTAGAGAGTGGGAGTTCAATCATCAAAGAGTTTAACACGGTACATCCTTGATTTATCTCATGTTATTTTTTCCTTTGCAATTGTCCTGTTCTCCACAGTCTTATTTATTTTCTTGGTTGGAGCTGCTGTGGCAAACAAATTTCCTCCAGGGATAAAAAAGGATGTGAATTAAATGAAATAAAACAAGTTAAAAACGAGGTAAATGCGTCTTTCACTATTGTGAAACATCACCGGAAAAAACACTTGTCTTTATTGCAGTTTTAACAATATTTCAGTTTACTTTGAAGCCAAATTACCTTTAGAGATCCACTCCACCAGATCTTCTGCACTGCTCTGAAACACTCTCTTCACATCTTCAGGTCGCATGGACACTTCTTTTGTCTGGATCAGCACAAAACCTTTGGCGGTTGCCTGTGCACATGAAAAAAATTACAATGAACCAAAGTAAGACTCAAGGGGGGAAACGTAAAAAACGTGTCCGCAGAGCGCTTGGAAATATCCGACACGTGAATCCAGTCACATACTTCTGTGATGGAGTAACACATGTTTGAGCAACCGCACAAGCATGACGGGAATGTTGTTCGAGCAACACAGCCAGCGTCGCATTCTACATCAGATTCATTCATTGCATTTCTCTTCAAAACCACGTGTCTGTCTGACCCTCCACCACATAAAAGTAGCAGTAGCACTACTACAGACAGAATATAGAGTTGTTGTTTTGTTGTTGGTTTCAGATTAATCCAGTAAGGCTGGATAATTAGATATTGGCAATATATATCAATGATTAAGCTCATGGCTGAATGTGTATTTCTTTATTCTGCAATAGAACCTATAAAATAAGAACCTGCTTGCAGAGAACTGTGGTTTTGCTTCTCTGACATTGCTTCCTTTTTTATCTTCTTACCTCATCGATGAGTTTCCGGGCATTTGCTGTGGTGTACTCCCCAGCGAAGAAAACAAACAAGCAGGACTCGTCACTGTCTTTACGCCTACCTCCTTTTGTCAAAGGCACAATGCTGCGTGCAGGGTCGGTTAAGATTCTAACTGACTTGAACTCGGAGTCTGAGTCTGGCGCTGGTACAAAATCCGGAACCGCAGAAGATTCTGGCAACAAGCTCCAGTTGTTCTCTCCAGACACCGGTGTGAAGTCATGAATGTTGCTCCAGTTGTTGTTGAATATGCTGAGCCCAGCATCTTTGAAGTGGAAGGCCAGCTCGGGGTAGTAGTACTGGAAGCAGCCAAATTTCATGCCTGTAGATGACTCGATGATGGGCTGAGTGGCACAGCACAAGAACACGTCCATCTTTTTACAGTCCCGTGTGCGAAACTGCTGACACGCCACCACGCACTTGATGTCCTTACAGTCTCTGAAAAACACGCTGCCCTTGACAGGTCCCAGCACAATGCGGCAACTGACACAGTCGTCGATGGTGATGGTCGCTGAGTGGTCGAACACGTAGATGTTGCAGTTCTCACAGTCTTGAATGACAAACTGCTGCCCGTTCAGTTTGCCAGGTAGACGGCCCACTGTGACATCTTTGAGCCCTGTCAGCATGTAGTCTTTGGGATCAACCTGTGCAAAGAGAAAGGACATGACTAATCCAGTATTACAGTAATATTACTGATCTAAAGATACATGTGTTGAAAAAAGTTAATGTTCCAGAATAAGTCAAACTGCAGGACAGCTGTTTTTTTTAAATTATTTTGTCACGAGAATAAAGACTTCATATCCTTAACAGTCATATCGCCTCCCCAATCCTCATCCCTCAATAGGCACATCCAAACACCAGAAAGTAGTGGATAATGCACCAATTCAATTGTATATGTATAGCCCAACATCACAATTACAATTGTCTTGATGGACTTTTACATTCCAAACCCTTTTAACTCTTAACCAACGATGTCGCTGGCAATGCACTCTGGCATACTTTGGAGTACTGTAATGGTTAGCAGGAGAAAAAGGCTGAGAAACCCCAGGGAGAACCACAGAAAGAGAAACCCTCTCCCTGAGATAGCAGTAAATGACTAAAGAAAGGCTGCCAAGTATCAAAGAATGTCTCAACTGGTCCCTTTATGCTGCACCGAGTCATCTTCAGTACATACAACATAACCTCCGTCACCCAGTCCCCATATGACGGTAGCTGGTGTAGCAGTGTTTCTCTAGGTGTACCACAGGGAAGGAAGGAAGGAAGGAAGGAAGGAAGGAAGGAAGTGGACCCACTGCTGGTGTCTGCACACGACAGGTGAAGTGAACAACCGTGTTGTGGATTAATCCCATAACGAGATAAACACCAGTTACATGGGTGAGAAAGTGGGCGGGGCTTTGAGCATGAAACCCAAAATGACAGAATGTATATGAACACAGACTGAGGGGTTGGCGGACTGAGCTGCAGTCGCCAATTCAAGCATCGATAAAATCACTCAACAGAACATGACATGCCCAGTTATTGTTAATTTTCGACAGCAAAGCACAGCGGAGATCGACACATTACATCACCTAAGTCTATAATTGACAGTAAGTGAACTAGCTGCAGGAGAGACGACATGAAAGACAACTTAAGACGTTGGGTTCATACGCTTTTTTTTGTTTTGTTTTATCCATTTGGTGGACATATATTCTGTATGTATGTTCGAGGTGTACTGGTCTTACCTTCTCTCTCTTATCCCAGCTGTACTGCTTTGGTGCCTCGTCGGTGTTGTTGCCAAGGGGAACCGCGTTGCATGTCGTCGTAGTTTCTACGGTCGTTGTTGTCGGAGTACAGTCCTCTTTTCCCGACTTTCTTTTAGATTTCTTCGAAAAGAAACACCCCATTTTCTATTTCACGGAAAGGAGAAGTCCTGTTAGCGGCAATGCGAGCTTGAGGAACGAAACGTGTGTGTGTGTAGAAGCTTGTGGGTACTTCACTTGATAAGGTTTTTTTTTTTGGCTTCCCGTTTCCTTGCTTCATGTGGCAACCAATCAGTCCCTCGGTGGTGTTACAACAGCCAATCACAGGGCTCGATTATATGACGTAGAGAGAGGTGTGTTCTCATGATGCGTTCACGGATAAATGCAACAGCGAAGCTGCAATCATGTAATGAGAAATTAAAAAAAGCCCAATGCACGGGTTTTGTTCATCACATTTTAAGATCTTCTGAACACTTAAAATAATAATTACGTTACAATTAATAATATCAACGCATTTTCCCTACCATGCTTTACACTGTCGGGCATTTGCAATCATTGGAGGACTATGAAACAGTTAAAATGTTTAATTTACCAACTACGAAAAACGCATCAACTCTGTACAGCATCACACAGCAGTGAGGTCACACCTCTGTGGATTTGAGGAGCAGATTACAAACCGAGAAACCAGGAGTAACTAAGAATGATTACAACGACAATTACAATACCATGGCTTTGTGATGTGCTGAAATAGAATCAAATCATACACTTTGATCTAAATGCTACTAAATGTGTGTGCGATGTTGAAAACATACAACAAAGAACATATAACTGTGTCGAACCAGACGTCAGATTACTTTACAACTTAAGCTACTTGCCATTCTAATAATAGGTAATCCCCCATCATGCCTTGGTGAAAGATGCACTGAAGCCTTACACTTTAGTCTTGTGAACATTTCAGCCCTGGCAGCTTTTGTCTTATAATAACATCTCCTATTACTCATTTGTAAACAACAATTCATGACTAGGCCGAATCACATTTGTTCTGATTTATAGTGTTTGCTCACTCATGCAACATTTCTCATTGGTCATAGCCAGGGGCGAAGGCTGCAGGATGTGTGCTGTAATTACTCCAGAGCACGGCTGGATTTACCTGTTGTGAGGCCCTGGAGGTAAACAATTGTACATGTGTGAGAGTCAGTCCAAACTGCAAAGTTGTGGGTCATATACATAAAGAGCAAACTGGATTTCGCTAAAACACTGCCCTACTTGAGATGGAATACTTAATTGTTATTTATTTGAACCACCAATCCACATGTCACGTCTGCCCAGAATGTCTGTGCCAGGGTTTGCATCTATCCCACTGTGCAAATGACTACACAAAAACCACCAGCGCAGTTGTCTCTAAACTTGGTGGAAGAGTGCTGCATGAGTCAGGCTGTGACAGATGTTTTACACAGCAGAATGTAAAACGCAAAACAAGAATCAACAGAAGAAATTCCATTTGTATTCCTGAACACATTTCTGGTATTTTTACTCAGCTTTTGTCTCCCCTCGATATTATTCTCTCCTACAGTGTCCATCAATAAACTTTGATTGATTGATTGATAACAATTGAGTACAAATGAACAAGTATACAAATTGTGTGATGACGTCATGCAGCGGCTTCAAAGACACATCCAGGACAGCCAATAGGGTGTTTCCTTACTACGGAGATGTGATACACGACCAAAAAACAATGTTCACTAAAGCTGTCGTAACAACTCTTGAGACATCCTCAAAAGCCGACTGCACTACATTCACGAGGCAGTTGCCATAAAATGAAAGGATTTAAATCTTTTCCTTCCATCGAACTATTTCTCTGCGTGCCTTTGTAATTATTAATTGCAGGTCTTTAGAGGCAGTCGATAACCTGGTGACAACAGGACACAAAGTTCACATTTGACACATCATTTTTCAGACTCTGCAACACATCTGTAATTAATAATGTGCAACTGACAGAAAGTCCGTGAACCGTAAAGGCAACAGGCCCATTTGTCCAATTGGGAATTGCATCTGGACAGATGCTCTGCTGACATCTGTTAATGAAGCTTTGCACTTGTGGCGGACTTATGAGTCGATAACTCGCAATTATGTGCAAATCTTCGTGATTTTGACCACTTTATTTAAATCAAGTAATTCAGGAACTTGCAAAGATCAAAAATACTTCATATCCAAATACTGGCCTCAAACTCCATCTGTGAACCGTGGTGGATATCAAAAAATTTGACTCTGAAAGTAGACCTCTCAATCTGGCAATATTTCAGCCACTGTCCTCCAACTGAATACAGACAAATACGGTAATAATACAATAATAATAATAATAAGGAGCACAGATATTTATAGAAATGTGCCACTGTGTCCGATGACCTCTAAGCGTTAAAGCAGATATTTGCTTCTACTCTTAATTTTTTTTTTTCTTCACAGTCATGTGACTTTCCCTTTTTTGAGGAGGACCAAGCACTGGATTGCAAAACCATCCAAACATCAGCGCAGCTGACTCAGTATTGTATTAGTGCAATAATTTGTCCCTCAATAATCCTCCAAAAAAACAAATGTACTATAATTTGATCCTTCTGTGACCATAAGGTTGTTGTAAGTTAGTCGAGCAACCAAGGCAGTTACTGCTTCCTACGTCATCAGTCACGTGACTTTAGGCGCATCAAAACAAACTTTGAAGTAGCGGTTCACAGGAAATGCTCCTGTGACTTAGCAGACTTAGGAGCTCGTATCTGAGCATCCTTGGCAGATGACCATAAACTAGTCACAACAAACGCCATCGACACAGTTCTCAAAAATCTCCCTCAAATGTTCAACAAACGTTTCGAAGCCTCGACGCGGTAGGACACATCACCATTGTTGTTTCAGTTCTAATGAGTGTATGACAATTCCCCTCAAACTACGATCATTTGGAGTCTCTGCTACGACAAGCCTACATTTCCCAGCTGGCACCGCCTCAGTCGCGTCGTGTGCCTTTAAAAGGCTGAACTCGCCGGTGAGATCTTGGAGCTGTGGCTTGTTTTCCCACTGTGTGTGTGTGTGTGTGTGTGCGTGTGCGTGTGCATGTATGCGTGTGCGCACCTTCCAGCAGGGACATGGCTTAGAGGCTGTGTGTGGATGTCTCTGTGTGGATGTGTGTGTGTGGATGTGTGCAGCAGCAGCAGCAGCAGCATCCTGCAGCCAAGCGGGACACCATGATCCCCCTTTGGATCTTACTGGTTCCGGGACTGAAGGCGGCGGACGGCGGATTGGAGGAACTTGCCACCGAGAAGGAGGCTGAGGAAAGTCACCGCCAGGACAGCGTTAATCTACTGACGTTCATTTTACTGCTGACCCTGACCATCCTCACGATATGGCTCTTCAAGCACAGACGGGTTCGATTCCTGCACGAAACCGGGCTGGCCATGATTTACGGTGAGGTTCGTCGGTCATGTGTTAACGGTGTCTTGTCCATCCTCCTCCCCCTCCTCCTCCTCCTCCTCCTCCTCCCCCGGCTGCCAACGATGCAGCAGCCGGTCGGTGAGGACACGGAGGTGACAGACCGACGACCGAGCAGACCGACTGGTCCTGGCTGCTCTCCGAAGGCTGACAGCCTCTTCCAGTGTTCTCCAGCCAGTGTCCCGACATGACTGAGCGCAGTCGGATGACAGTCAACGTGGGGTCTCATCCAGTTAGTCCATTAGTCCACACACAGCTGCTGTGTGTACCTCGGCCCGTTCCAGAAGGCGATTTCAGTTTGTTGATCATGATGGGAAAATACGGAATCTACTAATTACATGGTTTCTGATTACCTCGGTGAAAACAAATGACTCTTTAAAGACTTTTAAAAATGTCCATTTATGTGGAAATATCATTTCAGGATGAACATTTGAACACCTACGGTATCGCTGCTGATACATTCGCGCAAGTACTTTGTAGTACTGTAATTATGTGTCTGTTTGCATGATGAGAAATCATTGATCTGTTCCTGAAAGTTGATAAGCTGCGCTACACAGCCAAGTTGCTGTCATTACGGTATGATTCGCCGACGTCTGGCAATAGACCAAATGGGATTACCGTAATGACAGCAACATGGCTGTTCTCAGTCTCTGGACTGATGGACATTTTCTCCTTCTCGCAGCCTTTGGACGTTTGACGTTTGACGTTTTGACGCCAGCGTCAAAAGGGTTAAACATGAAACCTTGAAGACGTTTGGTTTGTTTTTTTTAATGTCAACTTAAATGAATGAGAAATAAAAAGGTTGTCGTTGATCTTTTTGCAAAAACACAGAAGAAATGACAATTAGGAGCAGGTGAAGTAGAGGACCCCCCCCCCACACACACACACACACACACACACACCACACTCAGTGACTGATAAGTTCTGTTTGTTGGTTTGACATCAGCTGTGGCCTTTAGGTGATGGCTGCTGGTCGATCGGGCCTCCTAGGAACGTCTGCACAGGGACCAACGAGAATCTAGACTCACACCTGTGGGTGGCTGCACAGTCAAGACACACAAACGCAGCGTTTTCATCCGTTTGCTGGGAAGCAGAGAGGAGCGGGCAGACGATGTCGTGCTCATCTAGGTTTCCGATCACTTCTGTCTTTTTCTCCTGACAAATGAACATGGGGACAGACTGTGTGACCGAGATCTGAGACGAAGTCCTCTCCCATCTGTATCATGCTCTTTGTAACTTCCCCCCAATGCTCAGGTCAGTGTAACAAATGTTAACCTTCAATGTCACTTATTAACCTGATGTCAGATGATAAAAGTCCACTTAAATTTGCTGTTTGCTTTGAAGGTTGTTGTTTTATTACAAAAAGTTTCAGCATTTAAACTGGGCTCTAGGAGGGAATGAAAGGGGCGTTTCCGGAGGCGTCATTCCATTTCTGTTACAGGTGGAAGGTGTGTTCATGTGTTCATTTGTTGTGCCAGTGTCGTAACGTCCCCCGAGTAAATTCACACGTCGTGTTGTCGCTGGCTTCGTCTTTGTTTGAGTTGTTCTCTGTCAGGACGCTGTCACAATGTTGATTGAGTGTAGATAGCCCATAGACCTCAGGAGTGTCACAAACCGCACACACACACACACACAAACCGCACACACACACACACATACACACACACTCTGGCTGGAAAGAACCTAGAACTCCATGTGATCACTTAGGTTCTTGGTTTGTCTGCAGTGGGTTCTCTTCCTGAAAAGAAATTAATTTCACCAAATTTAATTGGCTCACTCCCCACCAGGGTCTGTGGACCATCTCACTGGAACTGGGCTTGTGAAATACACTCCATCTACTTTTAATCGTAGTAGATTTGTCCTCCAGTGAATATCAGTGCCATGGATAGCCGCCAATCGTCAGCTCTCTTTTTGCAGGTTTGCTGGTTGGTGTGATTCTGCGTTACGGCATCCCGGCGACCAGCTACCACAAGAAAACGCTGCCAAGCTGCTCCTTGGCCAAAGGACCTGCCAGCACCCTGCTGCTGAATGTCAGCGGCAAGTTCTTTGAATATACTCTCAAAGGAGAGATCGACTCACGGGATATTGACAACGTGGAGCAGAACGACATGCTGCGCAAGGTCCGAGCCACCCCAAAAACATCCGTACTTCACATGTCACATGAACCCCACCTTTAACTCGCTCTCTGTTCTCTAGGTTACATTTGACCCAGAAGTGTTCTTCAATATTTTGCTGCCTCCTATTATCTTCCACGCTGGTTACAGTCTGAAGAAGGTGAGCTGGAATGTTTCATTGGTGAAATGAACATTGGTCACTGGCATTTGTCAGTGCTAGTGAAAGAATGAACAACGTAAAAAAAATCATACTAAGAATGTTTATTTCTAGTCAAATCAGCCATTTACAGCTGTGAATTGTCTTTATACGTAAAACAGGACACATCACATTAAAAAAAAACGAAAAAACAAGATTTTTCACTTGCTTCAAGCAAATTTTCACTGAAATGAGCAGAAAACTCTGCCAGTGGAGCAGAAGTGTCAACTTTTTCATTTCCTTGAATCAAGTGGAGTCTAAAAAACTGGTGCTGTGCCTTATTTAAATGTTAAGAAATTTCTTAAGTAGATCTTAAAAATTTTGAGTAGAAACAAGACAAATATTCTTAGTAAGGATTCGAATTTTTGCAGTGTGGCGATCTGCTGTCTAAATGGACACATGCTTCGCTAAGCAAAGCTCTTATTGGCTGATTTGTGAGAGCTGGACATAAGTGGCCCTGTTGAAGGGAAGTCAAGAACAGATGCCTTTCATTTCCTGTCTGGCATTTGCACTGGCACAGTTTCTGTTTTTTGTTAAATCTGCTATTGTGTTGTTTGGGATGAATTTTCCTTTTTGGTTTGTATTCCGTCCCTAATGGTTTTCCATGCTTCATGTCGTTCCTCAGTGCAAAGTGTCGTGGTTTACAGATAGAATTGTGTTTCTGAAACCGGTGCAGACATCTGATCTGCGGCTGCGGTGTAAAAACTCACATATTGCTCGCAATACGAAAATACTGAAAAATATGAATGAATATAATGAAAAAATATGTCATCAATAGATGAAAGTGTGGTACCTTCACAGTAGCATTTGATATTAAGTACTGTTATAAAAAGGACCTGCATTTTCAGCAAATATTTAATAATATCATAATATTTCTCCCTTGAAATAATAGTTTAACATGCCATCAATATCATCTTTATTTTATTCTAATCTTTATTCTCTGACCGTCAGTAAATCTATACTTAAATTAAGATTTGTGAAATGCATCTATTTCCAGTCCACTCTGGTCATTTCACCAGCTCATTCTCGATCATGTTTTTTAGCTCCAGATCCTGTCAGTACACGCTTGCTCATTCAAGAATGTGCTGAATCAAACAGGCTTCAGGAAACTGAGGCCTGTTTGGAGGAAGTTGTGTGTGTGTGGGGGGGTGTCATGTCAGCCGTGAAGTTATTTCATCATCTGTTTTCAATAAGTTTAAACCCAGTGTTTAAAGGAAATGGATGAACAATACACATTGTTTGTGTGTTGTTTGGTCAGTTACATCCTGTCTGCATGACTGTAACTGTACGTTCTGCTACATCAGCTAACTGAGAACACAGATTTGTAATTTTTTTTTGTCAGGGGGCGGGGGGCTGGTTATTTCTTGTAGTAATTGGTCACTCCTGGCTAACGAACTCTATTTATTTCTCAATATGTTTTTTTATGCATGTGCGTTCTTTTGCTTCTTGTTTACTAGGCAACCAGTTTCACTTGTAAATCTGCGTGTGTTTCTGTCCTGTTTGACGAGCACTCACACCCCCCACCAGCTGCCACCCCTTTGTCACTTCCTGCAGGCTGACGCATATCACATGTAAGAATGTGTAACTTTCAAGACTGAAATATTTATCGTCCTTTTTTTTTTTGGTTTTGTTTTGTTTGTTTTCTTTTCTAGCGGCACTTCTTCAGAAACTTGGGCTCCATTTTAACGTATGCATTTCTCGGCACTGCCATATCCTGCTTCGTCATTGGGTGAGCGTCAACTTCCTTTTTTCAGAAATATCAGGTGTTTACAGGCTATGAATGGAATCAAACCCGCCGGGCGTGAGTTTCATCACAATAACTTGAAAGCACCAACTGAGTTCCACAAACAATTTCCACGCTTTTATTTCCAATGACAATAAAGTCTTTCTGCTTCTGATTGTGTTGCCTATCTCCAGGAACTTGATGTACGGTGTGGTCAAACTGATGCAAGTGCTCGGACAGTTGATGGACAAATTCTACTACACAGACTGCCTTTTCTTTGGAGCTATCATCTCTGCCACAGACCCAGGTGGGAGACACACGAGCTGATAAACAACAGATGTGTATGATTATCATCAATGAAATATTTCTGCGTCCGGTCGTAGTGACGGTGTTGGCCATCTTTAATGAGCTCCACGTTGATGGGGATCTCTACGCTCTGCTGTTTGGAGAAAGCGTTTTGAATGACGCGGTGGCCATTGTGCTTTCCTCGTAAGTCTCTGCGGAACTCTACACACCACTTCCCTCTATGCCAGACAGAAATGTCAAGCCAGCAGCTTTTCGAGGTCCTGCTGAAATTCCCCTGATGTGAGGCAGAGCCCACTTTATTGCCCCTCTGACAGAGCAGAGTGCTCTGCCTCCCTCTGCTGGACAATCATAAATCACATCCTGCCAGGGACAGACTGGGACAAAAAAAACAAAAAAAAACAGAACAGGATTTCTTTCTCTAATGTGCTTGATGCCGTTCATCGGAAGGCCCTACTGAACTTTCTAGAACATCCAGATTGCTAGTCTGTCCATACCTCTTGCTGGAGGTATTTTATAGGAATTGTGACAAACTAGAAGTGCATGTGCAGAATGCACACCTATGCAGAAATGTCTTACATATTGAAATCTGACAACATTAATGAATGTAATTTTTTTTTTTTCAATACGGAATGTGTCAAATTCTGTTCTATGTAAAACAGACTATGTATACATTTTAACGTTTAGATGCAATTTGATCTCTTCGATCATATAGTTGATTTGGAAAGTCAAACAAAGCAGCTGTGTTTTTTTTGTGTGTGTTCCAGGTCTATAGTAGCTTACCAGCCCAGCGGCGCAAACACACACATGTTTGATGCTTCAGCCTTTTTCAAGTCAGTGGGTGTTTTCCTGGGTATTTTCAGCGGCTCCTTCGTGATGGGCGCTGTGACGGGAGTTGTTACTGCTCTCATATCCTTTTTCTGACCAGAAATACGATGTGTTTTCTGTGATATGTCACTCATCTGTTTGTTATTTTAACTCGCCCCATCACGTCACCAAGTTCACAAAGTTACACTGCTTCCCTCTGCTGGAGACGGCCCTCTTCTTCCTCATGTCCTGGAGCACGTTCCTGCTGGCCGAGGCCTGTGGATTCACAGGTGAGTGGTGTCAGCGACCAGGAAACCAAGGAAAACCCTGGCATATGTGTCACGTCAAAGCATCACATTTTGACAACGAAAGGAATGAAACGTTTCATGATACCAGACTAACCAAGAGGTAGATGTACTATGCAGAGTAGCAACAAGTGAAAAGGACCTGAACTTTTTTATGGAGGAAGATGAAAATACCATGAGAGCAGAGTTACAGACATATTACAAAATGAGTGTGTCGTACCAATAGATGTGCAAAGTATCTGTTAGAGCAGATAAATCAAGCTTCTCCCTCATCAGTGTAAAAGATGATACATCCATAATGGTGAAGGAGAAATGAGATGAGCAGTGATCTTAAGCATTTTAATCTTTTTTTTCTTCAACATAAGCAAAGAAAGTCTGAGAAAAGAAAACAATTCATAATGAATTCACCCGGTTATTATATTCATTTCATTGACTGAACATATTGTGTGGCAGTTAGCAGATGAACAAAGATAATGAGAGCGTGCAGCAGCAGGACAACTGGTCGATTTGTCATAGGGGCGTTTTAATAGACATTAATGGAGGGAAATGAAGATGTCTTGAGGAGAAAACGGTCACGTTTAGACTGGTAGAAGGAATAGAAGTTCAAAGATGCAGATCAGTAGAGGTGTTATCCAGTGGGCTGGAGGAGAGAAAAACTACCAATCAAATCAAAGATGTGCAGCGCCACCCACTGATGGAAATCTGGGACAAATGGGAGACGACAGGCAGGAGAGAGGTCACACGAGGATAGATCGTGGCAGCTGGAGCCGGGACACGAAAGCTGAATTGTGCCTGTGGAATTACCCTGCCGAGCATGTGCGACGGGTTCTGTCTGCTGGCGTTGTGTATTCTACCTCCTCAATGTGTGTGTGTGTGTGTGTGTTGTCCAACAGGTGTCGTGGCTGTGCTGTTCTGTGGCATTACACAAGCCCACTACACCTACAACAACCTCTCGGAAGAGTCCACAAAGCGCACCAAGCAGGTACCATCTCTGCTCTCTGCTCACCTAGGCCCAATCGGGACCGTTTGAGCCCTCTCACAGGAGAGACAGCGGACGCCGGCCCCCGCCGCCAGATGGCTCAATGATCAGTCTGCTGTGACCTTAATCGGCCTGTGTGAGGACGTCCCTCCTGACGAGACCGTTTAGGTTCCCAGAGGGGGTTCAGTGCTGAGGACAGGGTGCAGATTAAACATGTAGACAACACGCAGCATGACCCAATATGTCCTCCTGTCCATAACAGGAGCAAATATCCTGCCAGGCGCTTATTATTGATCTGCACATACAGTGTGAAGGAAAAGTGACAGAACCGAACACAGGAGCGGTATGAAAACGGAATGTTCTGTTTCTCCACACGTCCTTGTCCAGAACACCAAACGATCAGCTCTGTAGAATACAAAGCTGCCGGGGAATGAAAGCAAAGACATTTCCCAAAGCTTCTCTGTATTCTGAGTGAATACAGTGGAAGAGGCACTTTGTGGTTCAGATGCGAATTGTGTTAAGAAACAAACCCTCTGAGACTTGTTCAATGTTCTTAAAGTCAGAGACACTTCTGACATCTGTAACGTGTCATGTTCACACAGCTCTTTGAGGTCCATCACTTCCTGGCGGAGAATTTCATCTTCTCATACATGGGCTTGGCTCTCTTCACCTTCCAGAACCACATTTTCAGCCCCATCTTCATCATCGGGGCCTTTGTATCCTCTTATGATGCGCGGCACACATGCCTTTTTCCTCTTTGCCTCACAGAACTTGGCCCAGCTGCATAAGTAGGGCAGAGTTGATGTGTCCACGGGCAGACACATTACAAGTTACAGCCTCTCAGATCTGAGCCTGTGAAGCCCAAAGGGAAGGTCATCAGAGGAGGACACTGTTTGTGGTTGTTATCAAAAACTGTCCTACCAGGGGTCAGCTCATTCTGTTCCCGCCATGACGTTACAAATCTCTTAACTTGACTGCCTGTCAGGTGGCCATATTTATCGGAAGAGCCTTCAATATTTACCCCCTCTCACTTCTCCTCAACCTCGGTCGAAGACACAAGATCAAGGGAAACTTCCAGCACATGATGATGTTTGCTGGTATGACAAAGACACATTTTCTTTTTTTTATTTTCCTCATCATGTCAGTCTGAGAGTGGTTTGATGATGTGATGCTTCACAGGTCTGCGCGGCGCAATGGCCTTCGCCTTGGCCATCAGGGACACGGCCACATACGCCCGGCAGATGATATTCACCACAACGCTGCTCATTGTCTTCTTCACTGTCTGGGTGTTTGGTGGTGGGACAACACCCATGCTGTCTTGGCTCCACATCAGGTGACACGACCATTATATAACCCGTTCGGGCTTTTGTTGAATTGAAATGTTTTAAGACGTCGGTTTTCCTCGACCACAGCTGAACAAAATCAGCTTGCGGGGTAGATTTGAGTCATAAACAAACCAGCATTTTCTGTAAAATACCAAATTTGCAGCAACACCCAGCTCAGTTCTGTGGAAAGGAAACGCCCCTCTTTAGCGTTTAGAAGGCAAAGCAGCTTTATTTGTACAGCGCATTTCACACACAGGGGCAACTCCATGTGCTTCAGAAAAAAGAAAGAAAGAAAAAATAAAACCATCATTTAAGGGACAAACAATGAATTAGCTTAATTTAGCTTTCAGTTTAGGAAAACTTTAGGAGTTGTCCCACCAAAAGGGAGGGAAACGCCTGTTTTAACCAATTTTGATTGAATTTCAATCAAAATTTCATAGAAAGGCCTCTTTTATTAAAAAGAAAATCCAGAAATGAAAGGAAACGTCTGAAATGCAGCTCAACACTGCACATTGCAGTTCATTACATTACAGATAATTACATTGACACAGTTTGTAATTTTACATCGACTATATATTCAATATTCAACCCATCATGGAGACTAACTAATGAAATGATGAAAATATCTCT
>CAAKHB010005384.1:47534-94268 GCA_901007665.1 Aeoliscus strigatus
ACTAAGTGAACGTGAAATGATGAAAATATCTCTAAATGACCCTGAATGTAGTTTTTGTAGTTTTTGTTACATCCTGTGTTGTGGTGCCACATGTGAAATGGGATCATCTAAGTCAGAGCTGCTCAAAGCTACACTGCTGCTCACAGGTTGTTCAGTAGGTGGCGCCAGAGTGCTAAATTGCCCATTGATCATAGGCCTCTGACACAAATCTTTCAATGTTTTTTTTTAGAGCAGGAAGTACTTAACAGTGACTGGCCGCTTTATTCGGTAAACCAGCGAAATACAATCAGCTACAACAACGAGTACAACAACCAGCTTTTACAAATCTTACATAATTTTATGTGTGTATTATACTCCTTTGGTTGTAGTGGCGGTTTAGCACCTTAAATCTTACGGTGCTGCTAATTTCCTGCTCCTCTCATGAACATTGTCTTTTTTAAAAGCAGAATTTGTATCAGTGCTGTTAAATGGGATCAGACTGATTGATGTTCCGGAAGAAACGAGTTAACATTCTCGACACTCAGATTTAACGATCAAATACTAATTGTAAAGCAGGATTTCATTATTAATTCATTTGTCGTCAGTCGTCGACTGTTGCGTTTGTCTATTTGCATCTGAGCCTTACTGATTTTGTCTGGCCGTGATGCGCTCGGAGCTTCTGTTTGTCATGATAAAGCGGATTATCTGCTGGTGTGTGTGTTTGGGGGGTGGGGGTGGGGGGGTTGTTTTACAATATTCATGGGGTCTAAATCACTGCAGGTTTTGGGGGGCCAAAATACTCCAAATGGTGTTCAGACATGTCCTTAGAGTTAATGTTGGAATTGTGTTTGGGTTCTTTTGAGGCCTGGTGGGTAAGCCTGGAGGAGTGTTTGATGTCCTCGATGGGTCCCCGTGTGAGCAGCCTGGGGGAGTAGGCTCTGTTTAATATGACTAATGCCACGTCAGTTTGTCAAGGAACTATTGTTTTTGGTAGTATTTTACAGCTCGGCCCAAACCTCCCCCGTGAACCCGTCACCATGGTAACAGGATCATGTGGTGCGTGGCAGGCAGCCTTTAGCCACGCTCCTCTGCGATGCTGCTGTCATCCTCTGTATATGTGCATACAGTTACACATTTCACACTCAGTTCCCAGAGATGCAGCCAGACATGACATGACATGAAATGTTATTGATTTTGCATGTCATTGTCTATAGATCCTCTTGCTGGGAAGCCAGGAAAGAAGCAGATGCAGGGATGTTGATGAGCAGAATGTGATGGAAAATTGCGCTGGGAGCAAATGAGAGCAGACACAAGTTAATTTTATTGGGTTTTGAGGGACAGACGCTGAGCACCCAGCCCTGGAGATCTCTGAGCTCACACTGGTTTAGCGGAGAGGTGCTGTGATTGTGTTTGAGGAATTCCAGCACGGAGGGTTGTTTTTTTGTTGGGCTGCTAGCAGGAGTACGTAGGGAGATTGATAACACCGAGAGACAGTGAACGACATGTGTCGACATGCACGGTGAACGAAGGCTCTGGGCGGAACCGAATAAAAAAGAAACCTGTTCATTCTGGTGACCACGAAGGTCGTAGCCACCGAGTCCACGTTAGCATGTGATTCCATTTGTAAAGAATGCCGTGTTTACGTATATCCTCTTGTTTTCTGATATATCGACAGAAAGGGGAACATTTTGACTGGCTCACATTTATCTGCTGATAGGGAGACGTGTCCCTGTTTCTCTCATATGTATTATCATTACAGCTCTCATAGCCACTAAACGACATGAGGGAAATGCAGTTATTTGTCGCAGATGCTAAAAAGAAAAGTGTGTGTGTGCGTGTGTGTGTGTGTGTGTGTGTGTGTGAGGGAGAGAACATCTGCTGGGCCTCTCTGATGAATCACAGGATTAGTGCCAGTCGCCATCAAAGGTAATCATATCCAGGCTGTTGCCACTTACTGTTGTTACAACTGTTATCGCTGTTAAACTGCCTCTGACCGTGTCATCAATCTGCACAGTAATATGGCGACGTTGCTTTTATCCACCGCTGAAATTACAGAAGATTTTCGTTAATGAAGGGTCACCGAGTCCTATAAAAAGGGTATTTAGTTCCGACTGTGCCGAAGTGCACTTGAATGTGCGTAATACTTGGTGTCTGTGTTTGTGACGTGACAGAGTTGGGGGCAGACAAACGCTGCAGAGACAGTGGTGTCTACATGGAAAGAGGAAGTATGTCAGGTGCTGTATCTGAATGTGCTCAAACTCCGACGATGGTATTGGGAAAGCGGGCTTTTTCTTCAACATGGGAATCTTTTCACTTCTGTTTTTCTGGTGTCAGGGATGATTTCTTCGGGTGGGGGGTGAGGGGGCACTTCCAATTAAAATGTCCTAATTTCTAGTAAAAAAAAAATAAAAATTCCTTTATACTAAAAATAACGCTCATCACCAGAAAAAAGTTTCTATTTGTCAACAATCTTCACTTGTTTCAAGCGAATATTCACTTTAAAAAAGTTGGCCAGTAGAGCAAAGGTTTTTTTTCGTATTACCAGAAAAAAGAGCTCTCTCCACTGGCAGATTTTAAGTGAAAAATATCTATTATTATTATTATTATTATTATCTATTTTTCTGGTGATCATGATCTACTTTTCTCTTTACACTTAGAATACGGTTGTAAAGCTAGAAATGAGACATTCTGAGTTTTTGCAGTGTTGCATGAACTGTTTATCTATATTCTGGGGGTGAGATGTGATTCAGGGTGATCATGCTCATTTCTTCAAAGCTTTCACAGGCTGACGTCAACTCTTGTCCATCGTATCTCTGTGGACTGTTTGCGAGTTTGTCACACAGCAGTGTGAGCAATAAACCAATTATGTTCCCCTGAGGTAACTCAGCGGCCCTGTGAGAGCTGATCTGAAATGTATGTGCAAAAGATGCACTCCGTTTTTACTGGCTTCAGAAACGTCAAGAAACTCTGCCAATGAATTAGCTTTTTGATCAGTTTATTTATTGATCTCACCAGAGCAAGGAACGTGTCCAAGCCAAGGTTAACTGACGTCAGCCGAGCGCTCGCCTACATAGGTTTGTGCTGGTGCTGTGTCTTATCAGTGTGCTTCTCCTTTGGGCCCCAGCCGTTCTGTTTTTATCTCATGTCAGACCAGTACTTCTTTATTTCTACAACGTCTCCAACCACTACCCCCCCCGGAGAGCCTCAGGTTCTGGGAATGTAGATGTTTACACAGTCAGATTATGAGAACAAAGTTGAAGCCAAACAGCCAAATGTTGGACTGAAGTTGAGTCTGTTGGTGAGCGATGGCGTACGCTCTCCTTGTAATGTGTGAACATGCAGAGCTATCTCATTGACACCCACTTGTGCTTTCTGTGGTCAGTTTAAGATGGTGTTAGTACAGTTCAGTCGGGTAAAAGCAAATGTTCGGTATTTACTTTGGGTTATTGGAATAGGGCCAGTTATCATGTAAACTGATGTACTAATAGTATGTGGAAAAATATAATCCTATGAAGAAGACAGTCCTTTAGGAGATTCAAGATTTGGAGGAGTCAGGCACTCGTGCTCCCTCACAAGATGCTGGTGAGGGAACTTTGAAACAAATATGGACATTCATTTTCTGTTTTTGTCATGGTGATGACTAATATTAGTCATACACACAGCTGCTGTATATTGAACTGGAAACACCCCATGTAGAATATGTAGTGCAATGAAACCCACACATCCCACACAACAGACAACACACGGACCAAAGAAAACAGGCGGAATAGAGAATGGGGGATTTGGATAAAACACATCTATTTTGGTTTTCTTTCATAAATGGTTCTGAATGTGTGGAATATGTGACATTAACAGGCCTTTGCAAAGAATTTAAAGAGGACTTTTCATCACTGTAGTGGAATCACTTACATCCACTATCAAGGGGAACTAATCAAAACAGGTATTTAAACAGATCTTGAGTTATAATATTGTCTTCCTATTGTCCTTGAATGTTACAGGGTGGGAGTGGACCCCGATCAGGACCCGCAGTCCCCTGCCGACAGCTTCCAGGTCTTACAGGGGGTGAGGATCCTGCTCTGAAGTCGGTTATTGTTGCAGCTGAAGTGCCTCTGTAAATTCATGCTGATGCAAAGCAATGTCAGCAAGTCTGAAAACACCAAAATAGCTTTGTTCGTGATGACAAATGGAGGTGGATTTGCAGGAAGAGAGCAGAATGGCAACATTTCACCAATATATACTACTTTCAATATACTGTAGACTTTAAATGTAGATTACTGACGGTGGTGACGAGGGTTCTCCGACTTCCTCCAAAAGCATGCTGAGGTTAAATGGTCACTGGTCACTCTTGTGTCTTAATTGAAATGGGTAAATATACTTATGTACAACATTTACGTTTTATACATTTCTGGATCTGCAGTTGCAGGGTATTTCCTGACTTCATTGGCATCTGAATAATTACAGATTTGAACGGAATTGTTCATATAATTGAGATTTGGTTTGTTATTTTCAACCACACATGCTTATTTTATATTAGCGTGACAGTGGAAAATTGCACCAAACCTGTCAACCATGTCAGTACACAATCTCTCAAGTAAAATAATATAAATGATCCTTTTGGCTTTTAACTTTTCATGGCTTTTAAAGTGAGTATTTTCTCATTAATAGTGATGTTGTAGTGTACTACCGGGCGTAATTTAGCGATGGTTATTCATGGTGATGAATGAAGATGATGACAGGATGATGACTTCTTCTCCAGGATGGCTCCCAGGCCGAAGGACAAAGTAAAACCAAACAGGAGAGTGCCTGGCTCTTCAGACTGTGGTATACCTTCGATCACAAGTATCCTTTGTCCTACCTCACACAAACAATCCAAGTGTAGGTTCATTCTTTTATTTACTTTTTATTGTTTTATTCTTTGTTGAAACGAAATAAGACGTTGTGTATTACTATCAGACTGAAAGTCCAGTCAGGAGGTCTGGAACTATTTTCTCCTTGCAGTCCTCATAACATTGTTGTTTGTCAGTACTTTTATCAAATCACCGGAACATCATCATTTCATGGCAGTCTGACAGACGAAAAACAGGCCAAAGTAAATATGTTTTGCAGCTCATCCTTCCTCGCAGCAGCTTATTATGGAGCTGCTTTTGGGAAGAGCAGCTGTTCATTACAGTGGAGACGCTCTCCCTGGGGACAGGTGCGAGTTCTGTTGTTTCCCAGCAGTAAACAAACACTGGCCTGGTCTGGGTTGTAGTTTAGTAACTTGTGGAACACCGTTGGTCCAGTCCCTGTGTCGATATTGGTCACTATAAATATTCTCCTGAAAGGGACTGGTGACGCTGCACGTTTTCCCAGAATGACTAATTAAAAGCAAGAGACTGCCCATGCACTCTCACCTGCACTGCTGCCAAGCCTCACAATGTTACTTTACCCCCAGCTGCTCACGGAGTCACATACAGATCCAAACTCCAAATATATCCTGCCGACAGACGGCCTCCACAATACTGTGGAGGTCACAAATCCTCAGCTGAAATGTATTCAGGTTTCACCAGGTTGCCGCTCAGATATATAGCTGTGGAATGCTGTGGAATGCACATTTGTTTCATCCGCAACAAAATGTACTAACATGAGCATTTACAACTAGTAATCACTTTTTATTTAATAAATACTTCCTTGACCTGGTTGCTTAAGTGACAGCCTCTTTGAAAAGTTTATGATGCTTTCCGTTATTATAAGTTGCTCGTCTGCCAACACTGGGTACATACATTACATGGTACACTCGTGTTACCATTT
Source organism: Aeoliscus strigatus (assembly GCA_901007665.1). Classification (NCBI taxonomy): domain Eukaryota; kingdom Metazoa; phylum Chordata; class Actinopteri; order Syngnathiformes; family Centriscidae; genus Aeoliscus; species Aeoliscus strigatus. The sequence goes on from CAAKHB010005384.1 coordinate 53,304, forward strand.
GAATTCATCTCCTTAATATATGTCCAGTTATCTTAAACCAATCCTGACACACAGTGGCCCGCCGCTCACGTCGACACTGCCCGGCTACTGTGGCCCTCTGGCGAGCTGTCTGACCAGCCCCCAGGCATATGAGGTGAGTGGATCTGTGGCAAAAACATTCACACATTCACACTGTGGAATGCGGAAATCGTTTTCTTGCTGAGAGTTTGATGAGACGTTTGGTACCAGCTCCATATCTTTACCCTTCTTTTCCTATACTTTGCTTCCCCCGAGTAAAGATCTCTGTGCCTTCTGAGTGTTCTCGCCTGAGGGGAATCATAATATAGTCAATGTATTCTCAGTGCCGGCCAGTGAACACACAAGGCACTGGGGCTTTTCGCGAAGGCAGAATGCAAGGTCAAGAAGGCTTTTCTTCATTCATTGGACACAAAGGCTCTTTTTCATTGGCACCTCAATGACAATCAGTGTTCTGAAAGACACTGCGATGCAATATTTTTAACATAAGAAACACACTGGCTCTTGTAAAAATCTCCTTTTCATTCCATGTGAGGTACTTTCACATGGGGGCTTTTCTTGATCACAGTGATCCTTTCACAGTAACACAAGGTCTGTCAGGGTATACAGTTCATTCATTTGCTGTGAGGAATGAGAGATCCTTCTCCTTCCTTTTCTGTTGATGTGACGGAGCTTTGCCAGCCTGCCGTGCCAGGAATTCAATGCTGACGAGAGTGGAGAGGAAGGCTGAAATGAACCTCTTCAACTGATTATATAGATATGATAGAACATGAAGGAATGAAATTCCAACGAAGGAGAATTCCTGTTTTTGATTTAAATTATGGTTATCTCTCTCATGCTACAAGGCTTTAATTCTTTGACATAGTGGTACATTTCTGTCAGCCCCATCGACTTTGCCTGATCAAATTAAACCATCGAGCATCTCTGATCACTCAAATTGCTGAAATTGTGGTTTGGGTGAACAAGACATCCCGAACATCAACAGATTCCACATAAAATATGAGCTTGAATTAGATCTTTGACCCCAAAAAACTGAAATATTTCAGAATGTAATTACAGTGAAACAAACATGGGCTTATGTAATTGTAATTCCCCTTCTGCCCCATCCTGTTAATGTCTGTGCTGACATGACATGAGCTCACGCTGTACACCCCGAGGACATGGGTGGAACTATTGATTGCCAACTGGTCAATAACAGCTGTGAAAACCTCATGCCGCACTTTTACACTAAATACCCAGGAAGTGTAAATCACTACTTTACAGTGTGTGTAACCATGTGGTTTCTAGCTTTTTCTGAAGTGTAAATCAAGTTTACTACAGGAGACTAAAGTGTACGTCTCCCACTTTTCTTTCTGTTAACCCACAGTGTCCCTCGTGAGCCCTAGATCATGTGTTCATCTGCCCCCACTGCATGCCCCTGCATGTTAGCTATCCGTCCCCTCATGTTCCTATTGTGGATGTGTTTTCAGAACCATGAGCAACTGAGGGACCACGAATCTGACTTCATTCGAAATGACGGCGACCTGACCTTCACGTTTGGCGACACTGCCGTTACAACCAACGGCGTGTTGGATGCTGCTGACGGGTCGGGCTGGAGCTCCAATGGAAAAAGGAGCTGCAGCACCTCCGAGGAGGCTCTGGAGCGTGAGTTGGACTCCCGGGAGCAGGAGCTGCTGAGCCGTGGCACACGCCTGGTTTTCCCCATTGAGGATAATGTCTGAGGCGAAGTCCCTGAAGTGACCCACAGATCGCCTCGCCCTCCTGGGGGCAGAATGTTTGGAGATAAGACAAAGTGGAGACATAGGAGGAGAAAAAAAGAGGGAGGGTTCCGAGTAAGGAGGAACATTTCACCCTCACGAAAAAAAAAGAGCTTTTTTGTTTCCTCTGCATGGACAGAAAGAAAACCTTTATACAGGATATGACAACAAAATGCGAGATTGAATCTGCATTGTTGAATATTTGACACTGTGTGTTCAGCAGAAAAGACGAGAACTAGTGGCTTCTCACTGGTGATCAGATCATCTGTCTCGACAGCCGTAGCAGTAGCACGAATGGTAACGTGACCTTCTTGTCCTGACATACACCTTTAGCTGTGAAAATGAGGACAGACTAATCAAATTGTATGTAGAATGTTTCTTTCCACTCATCTGAGGCTCGTCATTGTGCTACTGACGCTCTCTGAGGTTCTGACAAACCAAAGGATTTAGTACAAGGAGGAGACTGTGGCGTCTGAATAGCTCATGAGGGGCACATTGACTTGTTGCATGTAAATAACTACAATGCCGAGCTTTGTTTCTTCTCAGAGCAACAGCTCTTGTATCTCACAACAATAGCATCTGTCTGTCTTGTCTTTGCGCTGGACTCTTGTTGTAGGCTGGTTTACCCGTCTGTACACCATGTTCTAATGCTATATTTGCTTGAGATTACAGCGATTCCACCAAACATTAAGAATCACCATGAAATTTAATTTCTCATGCAGTTGAAGTGCAATTTGAACCCTAAAAAAAGAAAGGACACGCCTTCTTCTCAACATTAATTCCTTTGCACTTTTGTTTTCTTGGAAAAAAAAGATGCATGAATTTAGGGGGAAAAAAAACGCTTGCAGAGGATGCATTTTTATGTCTTTACAAATGAAGGGACGCCACGGGAATTCACCTGACAAGTTCACAATTAAAACATTTTAAGGTGGATTATGTTTAAAAGAAGTGCTTTAATATGACCTCACAGAACTGAGTCACACTTTACTGTCTGTGCATCAACATTTTGCATACTTCTACAGCCATATCACTACTGTACTCAATATAATCACAACAAATACTTGTTGAAATTGTTCGCGCATTAGCCAGAAACTGTTGTTCCCTATTTTTATTTTTACTCCAGACACATAATCTTTATGTTCATGTCTCTGTTTAGAGCCTTCTTTCAGACTGGAATCATGTCAGCATACATTTTCCTTTTTGCAAAACATTATATTAGCTGCTTTTCTTGAAAATGTATTGAACATGTTTGCAGTGCTGTATCTTCATACAATTGTGGGGAATCTGAGGTGAGGTGGAGTAAACTCAGCTAACCCAGCTCTGCCTGAAAGAAATGAACACCTGCTTACTGGAATTTGACAAATGAGGTCTTATGTGTTTTGAATTTACATGGCAAACTATAAAGCTCATCTATACCACAAGCACATTTTGTTGCGTGGCACTGAACCAGGCAACCAGGCCTTTTCATTCTTTCCTGCGAGATATGCTAAGCTAAGCTAACCAGCATCTTGGTGTAAACCCATGGATTTGACAAGTGGACAAGTTGTCATCACCGACGTCACATCACAGTGCCAGAGATGAGCACACTTCACTCGTGCATCCTTTTTGGCCACACAATGGTTCCCTTGCTCCGCTGACACTGGATGGAGATGCTGTTTTCATTGAGTTTATGATATTGTGTACAAAAGATGATATGAACCTCCTACACTTCAGATGTTCCTCGTTTAATTATCCATTAAAGCATGTTAGTTATTTGTCACCATCCCGCCAGTGATCGCGATCCTAACGGCAACGCAGATTGGCATGAGAATCTTATGGTTTACGCAGCTCTAAAGTTCCTGGTTGATTGATTTTCATCACTTTAACATGAGTGAAAGAGATGTTCCATCTTTTAAGGCAATCTGCGCCAGTTAGTTAGACTGTGTTTTCGTCACAGGCAGACTCACATGTGGACATCAGATGTCACATCATCTTCATTTATTAGAAAACATTTAAATAGTATTCCTCCTCTGCAGTTAATTGACGTCAAGGCTGACTGAAATGTTTATTGAACTCACAGGAAAGTCTGCCCACTTTAAATTGACGGCACAGCTCGAGTTACTTCCATTTTCTTCTTCGACTGCACACGGCCACTCCTGCATTTACGGATGAGTTCACAAGTGCATGTGTGAAAGGCACAATTGTGTCAAGAGAATCTGAAGCTTTAAAACAAGAGGACGAGCGCTGTGCACGTTTTTGCTTTAGCGCTGGGGACGTCTATGAGGAAATGAATCCAGTTACGTAAGCTGCTGCCAAGCAGTTTGGACGGTTGCCATGTAGATTCTAGCTGCAACGAGACAGATGTAATGTGAAACGTGCTTCACCCACTGACAAACTTCACCTGTAAAAGGGACTTATGAATCGCGAATACCGCTGAAATAATCACAGTATGACAGTGTGTTCAGCTCACACTGAGTTTTTCTTCCAAACGTGACATCATTGATAAAATAATGGCTACATGCAAAGAAATGAGCAGTGTGTGGCACTTGACCCTGAACAGAGGACGGTCATGGTTGTCTTGTTGGTTATATTACTTCCTCTATATACCTGAGAAATATGATGTATGTAATATGATCAGTTGTCAATATGCGCGCCTCATGTTTCTTGATAGCAGCTGGCTGTCACGGTTTGCCTGTCAGCATGTAAGTAAAAGTCATATCACAAAACATACCTCGGTCTCAATATCGTCTGTTTCGTCAGTAAAGCTTGAAACTTACAGTTTTGACATCTACTGGGGCTAATGATACCAAGGTGACTCGTTAAAATGCACACTAACGTGATGATGCTGCTGCGTCTGCTGACAGGATTCGACAAAACTACCCACTCAATGGGGGGCGGACTGCTGGGTGGATGGCGGTGTGGGCAAAGGAAACTCCTCTGGATTTTCAGGGAGGATTTTGTTTATCCGACAAAAGCAGCATTTTTTTTTCTCATGGGAATTGCAGGAGGTCTGTGCCCTCTGAGTGCCCGTCTGTCAACCGGATTATACAAAAACAAGTTGCTCCTGAACGCTCCAACAGAGGCTTACAGTAACAGTGGTCACGGCACCTGCAGTCATTGAACACAGACTATTTTCTCCTGTTTCTTACTGTCCAAGTGTGTAATTGTGGTTCCGGTTTTGAATTGATCAAATGTCGTTCTGAAAGAGCACACATTATGGGCTGATTGGATTAAAATCCAGAGGTCCATTTAGTCCTGTGGTATTTACAACTCCGTAAATGCTTCTTTAGTTTCATGAACTCTTTATTGATGTCAGTTTACACAGTGCAAAAGTTATTCGTTTGACTTACCGAGAGAACTTCTTGATAGGGGTGAAACATTCCAGTGATCTGTGGATGCAAATAGCCAACAATCTGAATCTATATGACATGCGCTACCGTTCAAAAGTTTGGGGTCATCCAGACAATCATCTACTCAACAGTTTTCATGTGTGCAAACATAATTGCGCTAAAAGGTTTCCTAATCACCATTCACCTCTTAACATGATTAGCTAACAAAATGTAGCATTAGCACACAGCAGTGATGGTTGGTGGAAAAGGCCTCTGTGGGTGTAGGTAGATATTCCATTAAAATCAGATGGTCACAGCTTAGAATAGTCATTGACCACATGTCTACACCAGTCTGATTCATTTAACGTTGTCGTCATTGGAAAAAAATAAAAAAGACAGCTTTTCTTTCAAAAAGGAGGACATTTCTAAGTGACCCCAAACTTTTGAACGGTAGTGTACATGCGCCAACATCCTTACTGTAGTGTATGCTCGTCTGCTGTAGGGAGCCAGTTGAAGCCTTACGTTTGTGCACGTGTACTCCTCAAACTTGAGCGGCATCGAATTGTTGGCTAAAGGAAGACTAGATCACAATGAACCCCCAACATTTTGCTGCACGTCACCCATAGCAAATATCAGAGAACCAACTTCTAAAGTTGAACATGTGGATGCTGTTGACATGTAACCCCTCTCTAACACATCTGTATCACAGCATTTAACAGAAATCTAAAAACAAATGAAAATGATACATAAACGAGTCAGTACCATCTGTGAGAACGCTCTAAAACTTCATTGGTGGACATGAGAGACAGCTCAGCCCAGGACTTTCCTGAAGGACATTAGAAACCCTCACACCCACGTGAGGGTTTTGTCAGTGGGGCGCTGCAGCTGTCAGATTACCGAGGGGCCGGGTTGGGGAGGGTGGAACAACAGTTCAATCCGGCCTCTTTTCACAAAAGAAGAAATGCAGTTCCTCCTTTCAGAGTTCTACGTTAGCATGGTTAATGAGCCAACTCCAGTACTCGAGATAACTTCCACACTCCTCATGGATGGATCTTGCAGATGGGAGCAAACCCAAAGCTGCCGACCTGGATTCTTGTGGTCCTCTCCGGGAGAAGAACCTATCTCAGGCCTCCTCATGACCCTCGTCTGCAGGGGATTTGCAGAGGGATTAGTGTGACTAAAAGGACAGAGGGCTAGAAACTGCTGAGTGGAGAAGTGGCCACCGTCATCTCTCTCCTCTTGTTTGTAGACCTTACTGGTGCACAGGTGTATGGAGGATCTCCCAGTTTCAAAATCATCTGTCTGTGACCGGTCACTCTTTTGCACCTGGGTTTTTCTCTCCAGTTCATCGACCCGGCCCCGGCGACATGAAAACAACCCCAGAGCCGTGCTTGCAGCTCCCAGAGGACCACATTCCAGCTGCTTGTGTTGTTATTCCACCTTTTGCCCTCAGCCTCAAATAACAGGCCCCTGCAAGAGAGAGAGCGATGAAAAATAAGAATCTGAAGTTGGAGCACAAGACACTGTAGCATAAGTACCCATGACCTAGTCAGATGAATAACACTCAACAACAGCTCAACAGATAGAGGGTGGAGGCGGTGAGACGCCCACTGCCTCCACCCAATATCGCCCCCGTGCTGACGGCTTGCAGGCAGCTCTGCTCTGAAGGGGCTGCTTGTGGGAGCTGGTGGTGACAGGCTGGTGGTAACCCTGGGAGCTCAATCCCTTCACGGACAGCCGTGCACAATGATCCTCTTCTCAGCAGCGCAGTCAGTGCACTGCCAGCAAGAGGAGCTAGAAATGCCAGGGAGGAAACAATGGGGTCTCTATGAAAGAGCACATCAGTAAAGGAAGGAGAAATAGTCCACACTGTCCAATGCTGAATGCTGCTAAAAGACATCAGTCAGAGTGGTGTCACAGTGGTGCTGGGAAATTCAAATTGTTAGCCCCTGGAGATACTACACACATTTGATTTAATCTCAGTGTCAGCTTTTGTGTTCAAATGTGTGACCACATGTCAACATGTTTATTAAAACCACATGAGATAACAAATGACCTCTCTAAGGGAAGAGCAGTTTGAGGTCTAAAAATGTATTCAAAGAAAAAAAATGGTAGAGGATGGAAAAATGACAAGTTCATGTAAGACGCTCCTTTCATGTGTTTTATGACACAAAGGTTTTCAGTTTAAAATAAATGGACTTGTGAAACATATTCACTTGTGGCCACGATTCCTTTCCAACCTGCTCATGCTTCAAGATCCTGCTCGGATATTGTGTGTTCAACTCTCAAGTTCATGGTCATAAAAGAAACAGTCTGTGTAAGTGAGGGGCACAGTACAATAATATACAATATACGGTACACACATGAAAACAAAACTCAGACAACCACACAACTATAGAAATTCTTGTAGAGAAGCGTCTGCCAAGTCTATGCTGAATGAATCTGGCCCAGATTTTAATGGGTACTTCCTTTGCCAATTCTACATACCGCTACAACATTTGGTCAAAGTTGACGGTCAATCCTGCTGAAAAACACACACTGGGAGAAGCTAAAACACAACCTCGTACAGTGCCGTAGTGAAGTTCGCAGATAAGATCATCAGCTAAACACTCACTCAGCAGCAACCAACGAATGAAACAACAACTTCCAACACAACATGTCGTCCATAAAGCTGTAGTCGGACTACCAAGAGTTGAATATGCTGTTTTTAAATCCAACCCTGTCGTCAAATTGCTGAGTATAATGAATACAAATGTACAAATGTGACACTCCACCAGTCCCCATAGGGTGGCCCTGTTCTCAATTTGCCTCAGTGAGGTGAAGGTCAGAGGTCAAGGATCAGCCACATTGCAGCAGCAGATCTGGAATCTGCTGGATGTTTGGTGCTCAGCCACTAAATTCCTGTCCTTCAGCAGCACACTTTCAAAAACAGCCTGTTACCATTGCAACTTACACTGACTTGTCACGTACCCTAAACCGCCGGTCTTCATGTTGTCTTGTCCACGGCGTTTTTGGGATACCCCAGCTGCCTCATCACCTCGCTGCAGTAGGCCTCCACCTGGTTGATCTGCTCGACGCTGAGTCGCTCCCTCCAGGCATATATGGCCTCTTTGGCATCCCTGGAGGAGATCAAGAACGGCTTGTCGGAGGAATAGCCCTGGCCGTGCGTCATGTTGAGGGCAAACTTTTCAAGAGCAGGGAAGGTGGAGAGGTTGGAGAAGCGGTAGAGCCTCTGGAGCTCCTCCATGGGGTGCAGGACCAGGTCCTCGTAGCGGATGCGGAGGTAGTTCCTCCGCACCCAGGGCGGCGCATTCATCACCAGCATCATGTCGCCGAGCCAGTTGTCACAGATGAGCTCCATGGCGCTGGACACGTAGTTCTCCGCCCGGTTCATCCTGTTGCTCGGCACCAGCAGCCGCTTGTACTTGTCGTTCTGCTTCTTGCTCCTCAGCACCTGGATGCTCTCCTTCACCAGGGCTTGTTTGGACTTGAGCCGGGAGTTGTGCACGGCCCTGGGGTCTCTGAAAAGCTGAATGATCTGGAGGTTTATCTCCGGGTCTTTCATTAAAGGGACAAGCGTGCTGAGGTCCAAAACACGGACCCCTTTGATCACCACCACCGGGTATTTCTTACACTCCCTCTCCAGCTCCCGGATGTCCCTCTTCTGGCACTTGACGCACTGGTCCTCTTTCACCAGCCCGATTTCGTCCCGTTTGTGCGCATCGCACAGCGGCTGCGAGCAAATCACCTTGTTCATCTTCCAGCCGAAAATGAACGAAGTGGTGATGTTCTGTGAGCCGGCGTAAAGTTTGAGGACGGAGAAGTCGCAGCGGAACAACGCGTTCATCATGTCCCGCACTGCGCCCTGCAGACTGCCCGCGTCCCCCGGGTACAGAGCCTGCCAGATGTGCCACATGGGCTCGTACAGGTAGAAGACATCCGGGTGCTGGTTGAACAGCTCCCCCAGGAACGAGGAGCCGGTCCTCCAGGTGGCATGCAGGTAGATATGCGTCCGCGACAGGCTCCGGTTCCCGTCGTCGCTGCCGTTGAGCTTGTATCCGTTATCCCAGAGCAGCGCCACCGTGTTCTCCAGGTCTGGGCATCTGGACTGTTGCACGAGTTTGGCGTGATGAACGGATTTATCCCGGTAATCCAACACATACGGGATTAGCAGAAGTAAACCTGAGTATGCCAAAATGAAAAACAAATATTTCTTGTGGAGCCTCCTCTTCATTTCCTCGCGCTACGAAGGGGGCTGACGAGCGGGCTGCGTGAAAACACTACGCGGCAGTGTGAGACCCTCAACAGTAAAGTTGTCTGTGTGATGGATTAGCCACGCCTCTTTAAGACAAAAAGCACCCCCCATTTGTAAAAATCTGATCTGAACTATATTGTAGTTCAGATTTTCAGATTGTAGTTCTATATTGTTTTATCTGCAAGCATGTGGTACAAAAAAACCCTCACACATACTCACAATCAACACGCGCTGAGAGATGCGCCGTTACATTTTACAGAGACAATTGAAAACAAGATGGTCCAATGGCCATCGGTTTCCGAAATGTACCGCAATGAATCATGGGAAGGTGCTCAAAGCGTAGTGTCCTGACAATAGATATTTTCAACTTGTTAAAAATAAAACTGATCGTTTATTTTTTTTTTAATTGTTAAACCATGAAAAGAGTTCGTTGGTTCTGCGCTTGCGCATTAAATTCGGGTTGTGACGGGAGAAACGATCTATTCTTTTCAAGTAATCGTACTGAAGCATTGACACACAGGCAAAATGGTGACACCTGCTGGACAATTTTCGAGACACACACGCACAAGTATTTGTCATATTTTATTCAGTAAAAGTCATTCACCAAAATTTCACTGTTAACCCTATGACACATTTCTAATATATTTAGCTGTAAGCTGTGACACGAAATAAATGAATAGTGTTTGGCTGTAACTTGCACTTATACGTATGCTACAACTAGGACACTGATTGTGCAACGATGATAATACTCAAACACGTTGCTCTCTCTCACTCACACTACTTCAATTTACAATGGAACCAAATCAAACCAAATTTACGGAGCTGATCTACAGTATCTAGTGTGCGTGCGATTCAAATAAGCGATCAATGACGTAACGAAGCATCGTTTGGGTCGTCACGTGACTGTCGCGAACCAGGGCGCCGATGCATCTTGTCGCGATACTTCTGCTGTGATAACCCGATACTGTAACTGTGTCAGTCTGTGTCCGTTTTGAAACCTTTTCGTATGTTCTGAGCTGGTGGACCATCTAGCCAGCCTCCAGGAAAGTTGACAGCCTGCTATGTAACGGCATGTAGCGGGAAGCTAACAGTAACACCAGCATCAGCATGGCTCACTGGAGCACCCTCGAAAAGGAGACAGAGCGAGAGACGAGGAAGTTGATCAAATGTATCACCGGCTTGGACGACGAGGAGGACCAGAACTACCAGCGGGCACTGAAATTTACCTGGTCGAACTTCCGGTGAGTTCAAAAACATTGCTGTGCTAGCTTGCTAACTGCTAATTCATAACAGCGGTAGCTACGAACGTTGAAGCTAGCAACCATGTCTGGTCTTGGCAGGTTCCATCGCTACCTGGACGTGGACAGCCATAAAGTCCAACGCAGTATAAATGGGTGAGTGTGATCACCTCTGATACTATATGAATGCAAGGAGAAGAAACACTGCAAATGGCGCAACACTTTGCACCCACTTACATGGACATTTATGGGTGACAGTCATGCCTGTTTTTACAGCATCCACGAAAAGCTGATGATCCACTCAGAAGTGAGTAAAGCTGAAAGCTGGATGAGGCTGACTGATGAGTTCCTGAACTCCCCGGTGTCAAATACAAGCGGGACAAAGGTATGGCACAGTTATCTAACCCTAGAAAGACACATCCCAAGTAACCTTTTGACATGTGTAGTTGCATCCTAATATGATTGCTGAGTCAGTTCATGTTTGTGTTGTTGCAGACTGATGTGCACTACAGCATCCTGTCCCTGCTCCTCTTCTTATCGGGTTCGCCTTCTAACACTAAATTTACTGAGAGACGGCGGGTGAAGGAGACTGGTCAGTTGAATTGTCATGATGCTGAATCCTGCTCAAACGTTCTTCTATCCATCTGATTAATCATCATCTCTTCCACTGGTGTCCCCACAGAACCAGAGGACAGCTTTGACTGGGCTAAATATCTGCAGGAGGGGGAGGACATAGACAACGGACCATATCCAGACACCCCTGTAAGTAAAACGGTAAACAGTAAAACTCTGTCGTTGTCTATATTTGTCCTCTGTTCCCATCTCCTCCATCATTTTTTTTTTAAAGCAGTGGTCTGAGGAGGAGAGTGAAGAGGAGGACAGCCAGCAACCGATCAGTAGGGAGGACTCTGGCATCCAGTTGGACAGGACCCCTCAGGAAGATAAGGACAACACTAACAAAACAGTTCCAGTCACGTGGACGGGTATGAACCGATCACATGAAATAAACAAATACAAAAATTGATGAGAAATAATTTGCAGTGGTGTGACACTCAGGCACAACCAAACTTATTTGTGTTGAAAGGAGTTTTGAACATAAACATTGTGTGTCGTTCCAGTGGGTGAGCCTGATGCGCGGGCCTGGCTTGAACAGCATGTAGTGACGCCATACTGGGTGGCTCATGCATCCCGTTTCCCCCACAGCTTACATTTACACTCCAACCTGCTCAATGTGTGGTAGGACTCCACTTTTTTTGTTCAATAAGGAGTTTTAGTGTCACTTTGTGAAAATGAAATAAAACATTTTACAGCTTAATCTAAACAAAAGAGCATGACCCATAAAAGGATAAGGTCACAATTGCGTTTGGAAAAAGGAATGTTGTGAGTGAATGAGTATATTTTATGTACATAGCACCTTTCACTGAAAGACATCATAAGGTGCCTCAGATTTGTTAGAGGAAAAACACATGTGTGGTATAAATAGCTGAAATATAAGAAATGATGATGTAGACCAGATAATGTCTGTTCATACAAACATAACTACTACATCCGCAGCTCATATTTATATCCGTTACTCATCAGTCTATCGGTTATTGTCTCAATGAGTCAGATAGTCGTTTGGTCTATAGCGTGAAGACAGACGTCTGATCAGAGTTTCTCTGACACGCTTGCGTTATGTTGCCTTCAGTGTGCAGTGAGCGGGAACAAACAGACTTTGACATTAATATGAGTCATATCCACATGTAGAACACACAGAAAGAAGAGCCAAATCGATTCACTGACGTCAGCCATTTCTCTCTGATGAAATGTTTCTCTTGTGGTAAACTGAACGTTTACTTTAGGGTATTTGTGCGTTGGAATCATTGATTTCCGTGCCTATTGTTCTTCTTTACAGGGACCAACACTTGTATAACACTGATCCTCTTTATCTGCCAGAGGAAAAAGCCTTTGTCACCGAGACGCAAGTTATACGGGAAACACTGTGGTGAGATAACGTTGTGACTATTCATTGTACACACTGAGCAATTTGTCTTGTGCACTGTCCCGTATTATCTGTTTACTTCCTTTTAATTCCACAAATATCTCAATCCTATGTGGATAATAAAAAAACATATGTACTGTGTATATGCAAGGTCATGAGCTGCGTTCTTTGGTTTCCAGGCTTCTTTCTGGGGTTAAGAAACACTTCATGTTCCAGCATCACGATGGCAAAGTGTCGGTGAGGAATAACGTGGTGGTGACTCACCTCACCAGCGTAAGTTCAGAAAATGTCCTCCAAAACTTGTGGTTTAAGTATCTAAATGAATTGTTTTTGTCTTTTGTATTGTATTTATTTTCTTGTATCTATATTTATTATCTACTGTTTACAGTAGGTCACTTAATGAGAGTCATCCAATTTCATTGTCTGTCACCTGCATTCTGAATTTCTGGATTAACCATGTTATGCTCTGCAGAACTGTCTGCGCTCAGTGCTGGAGCATATCGCTGTGTACGGCCAGGCGGTGTTCAGACTGCAGAGGTTCATCGACGAGGTGACCGGGTACATCTCTGAGCCGAGCCCACCCGGCTCCACTTCCTCCTACACGTCCAAGAAGGGCTCTGAGCCTCCCTTCAGGACCTATCAGGCTTTTGTCTGGGCACTCAACAAATACTTTACCAGTTTCAAAGAGGAGCTGACCACAATTGAGCGAGAGCTGATATGCAAAGGCAAGTATGTTACTTTGAAGTATTCTGCTGGTAAACCCCTGATGTACAACTGTAACACTCCCTTAGGTCAGGCTGCTCATCATGGGTGAGATCATGAGCTCCTGACGTGCTTTCTCCGTCATTAATTTAATGGTATTAAGAACACGTAGTGTCTGCTGTGGACAGATGTCTGGGCATTGAAAGGCTGTACAAAAGCTGCTATTTTTACCAAGAGCATCACTCGTGTTCTTAATCTGCTGCTGGTTGAAGGTCGGCGTCTTACTTTTTCGCTAATTGCAAGAGCTAACTTTGTGTTGTTACTGCTTGTGGTCAACATCCTCACGAGTAAGTCTTGTGTCATGTTAGCTAGTTTTAAGTTGTCCACAGTGGTGGCTCACAAACCGGGGTTTGGACCCCTGGGGGTCCGTGAGCCCATTGCATTGTGACATGATGTGTTTCCAATGTAGAGGTTTTACACAGAGAATTGTCCAAGTTAACAAGAGAAGAAAAACCCACTGATTTTTGTTTAATAGATTTTTAAAAATAAAATTAATTATATTATTTAGTTAATACATTTCATGATTGAATACAGTTTTTTATTTTTATTTACCGTTGCAGATGAGACGGTGACTCTGTCGGCGGTTCTGGAACGGCTCAGCCCGCACCTCGCACAGATCAAAGTGCTGCACAAAGTCTTTTGCACCGGAGTCGCTGAAGTCCCTCCGGAGACGCCCAATGTTGTGCGGGCGTCCCACTTGCTCAACACACTGTACAAGGCCATTATTGAGTATGACAGCGCCGGGGAAGCCTCAGAGCAAACAGTTGAGTCCAGTTCAGAGTGTTGGGCTCTTTCAAAGAACCTAAGAAGATGTGATCAGTTTTCATCTTTTTTTTTTTTTTTTTTTTTTGCTAGGTGGCCTTGTTGTTCTCACTATGGACAGAGACGGTCAGACCGTATTTGGAGATTGTGGATGAATGGATAGTTCACGGCCATCTGTTTGACCCTGCCAAAGAGTTCATCATTCAAAGGTAAGAACCAGAGAAAACATCTGTTCTGGAATCTCACCAAAGCTGGCTGCAGCACGTTCCGTTTGTTTTGTCCTTTGAGGTTCTCCACACTCCGGCACGGGTCTTTGAGAAGTAATATTGATATTTCATGCTTTCTGTTGGTCAGGAACAAGGATGTCCCGGTGAACCACAGAGACTTCTGGTACGCCACCTATACTCTTTACAGTGTGTCGGAGACAGTGGAGAACGAGGAGAAGCTAAACGATGCGGCCAGCGGGAGCTCCGGAGGTGATCAGGGCTCCGGCAACAGGCAGCTCACCATGGTGTCCTTCCTCAAACCTGTACTCAAGCAGATCATCATGGCTGGGAAGTCAATGCAGCTGCTCAAAAACCTAGACTGTAACGGCACAGAGGAGTCAGACAAATCTGCCAGAGGTCAGTATTTCTCCTGCAACGTTACTTCTAACCTTTCATTGCACAATTAGCAGGAATAAAAACACGGTAGTGAGTCACAGTAGTGTGTCAAGACAACAAATCCCCATTGACCACGAATAAATCAAAAGGTTTAAATCCAAAAGCAGCTTGAATTGTGAACTCTAGGCCCTCTGGGTTGGACCAATTTTCCAACCTTGACTGCAAATGAAACACTTTTATTGTACTAGCGATCTCATTCTTTCAAGCATGATGAGGAGCTCCACATCTGAAAGCTTCACCACCCAGCTCAGTTTGAAACGATGAGGTGCTGGTTTGCCAACATTCTTCCAGCTTGTGCTTAGAACTGCTTTGTGTCAACATGTCACATTGCAGATGCAGAGAGGAAGAGTTTATACACACTGTTTTTGGAGTCAGTGCAGTCGCGCCTCTGCAGCCAAGAGCAGTCTCCAACAGACACGGCAACTGAACAACAGGCTACCAAGAGGAGCCTTGTAAAGATGCAGTCAATCATAGCTCAGCATCTGGAGATCGATGACGTCCATGATCCCTTACTGGCCATCAACTTTGCCAGGTAAACTAGGAGATTTCAGCCATGTCCACACACACACACACACATACACATTTAATCCTGGAAAGAAGAAAACTTCATCATTTTCCAAATTTCTCGGTTCTTGATTTCAACATGAAACTTGAAAGATGTTTGGTTTGATTTGTCCTCGTTTCAGGATGAACAAACTCAGGCTTTTCAATGAAACCAGCTTTCTGGAACGAGCCCAGTAAAGATTTGACCTGTGTTTGCCATCAGACTCTACTTGGAGCAGAGTGACTTTCATGAGCGGTTCTCCGGCGGTGATTTCATCGTGGACCGCTCATCGCAGTCTGTCACCTGCCAGACCTTTGAGCTCACTCTGCGTTCCTGCCTCTACCCGCACATCGACAGGAGGTACATCGAGTGCTGCGGGAACCTGATGAAGACACTAAAGAAAGATTACAAGTAAGCCTGACTTTAAGTTATGATTTTTTTTTTCAAAAATTGCGTGTAGAGATTCATTGCTGATGTTTCTGCAGGCTGCTCGAATACCTCCAAGCCATGAGGAACTACTTCCTGCTGGAAGCAGGAGACACCATGTACGACTTTTACACAGCCATCTTTGACAAAGTGCAGGAGAAGGAGAGCTGGCAGCAGCCCTCATTTCTCAACGTTCAGCTTCAAGAGGCAGTAGGACAACGCTACCCTGAGGACAGTAGCAGGTACAGCATGCATTTATACACACAGAGATTATTTCAGCATTATTCATCTGTACGGTAGATGTCTGATTACTGTTACATCACACCGTCGTAGGTTATCAGTCTTCTTGGAGACCATCGACCCTGCACGAAAAAAACACCCTGTAAATAATCTAGAAGTGCTGACCCTCAGTTACAAGGTACACATGGCTTAACATTTAAGTAGCAGTTGAAGTTCCAGCTGAAGTTCTCTATTCTCTTTCAAAGGTTCCCTGGCCTGTTGATATTGTGATCAGCACAGAGTGTCAGAAGATCTACAATCAGGTGTTTCTCCTCCTGCTTCAGATCAAATGGGCCAAATACAGTTTGGACACACTCCGATTCAGCGGTATGAGTCAGCACAGTGGGAAAATGTTGACGATTCACGCATCATTTCCACCGCATTAAAACAATTAAGCACATGAGCAACTTCTGGTACGTAAAATAAGTAACATTTTTGATTGAACTGCCAGATTTCACCGACTTTACAAAGAAACTGGAGGGCGCTTCAGCCGAGGAAATGAAAGTCAAAGAGCCCATACATCAGCAGATTCATCGGATGTGTCTGTTGCGAGTCAAACTGATGCACTTTGTCAACAGCCTGCACAACTACATCATGACCAGGGTGAGACGAGCAAAAGACTTTTCCATTGCGAACACGGGAACAAATGGGTCTAATCGCATTAACGGTTGCACCATTTCATTTAAGTGTCCTAGTAAATCACATCAATAGGTGAATGGGAGCACTTTTAATGGAGCAGGCCAATGTCACTTAGACATTTGGACTTATCTGTGTCCCGGTTAGACAGAAAACATTCAACACATTAATAGAGTGACATGTCATGTTTTGAATGTCTCAATATTTCTCTTCAGATTCTGCACAGCACTGGGCTGGAGTTTCAGCACCAGGTGCAAGAAGCAAAGGACTTGGACCAGCTGATTAAGATTCATTACAGATATTTGGCAACTATTCATGACCGCTGCTTGTTGAGGGAGAAGGTAAACATTTGAAATCTCCTCAAAATGTCCTCTCGTACTAGCATTCGACCTCATCGTGCGGTCCTCTCCCATTTCTTCAGGTCAGTTTTGTGAAGGAGGCAATAATGAAGGTTCTCAATCTCGTCCTCATCTTCTCCGAACGATGGCAAGCTGGATTTGGAGCTTGGAAGTAAGAGTGCCTATCACGTCTATCATATCCGTGATGCTGTATCTTTTGGATGTGTATGTATTTGTGTGTTTTTTAAATTGTCTATTTTTTTATTGAAGAATCGAGTCCATCGACAAAATGGAGTCTGATTTCAAGAACTGTCACATGTTCCTCGTGACAATTCTCAATAAGGCTGTATGCCGAGGGTCCTTTCCTCACTGTAAGTAAAACACGGATTCCCTGTTGATATCAAACACATTTATTGAATATTTATTTTTGATCTGACTGCCGTTTTTTTGTTTTTTTTTTCCCCTGCTTTTGCAGTGGAGTCCCTCGCGCTCTCCCTGATGGCGGGGTTCGAACAGTGCTGAGGAGGCCATGTTTGTCTGACATGAACAGACTAAACAACACTGCTTCCTTTGACTGCTGTCCTTGGGATGTGATGTCATGATGTTGTGTAACGATCATGTCTGTAGGAGACGTCGCTGGAGGATGATCTGTGAGCACACAGTTATTTGTGAGCAGACGAAACATCATACTGTATATACGGAACCACCACAGTGGATGTAAATGTTTTGTATATAAAGCACAATAAATCCTGCACCAAGTATGATTGATCTTTAATGACACAACCTTGATAGAGGCTTTGTAGGGTGTTAAAAAATGACGATATATTTTATCATCTTACCCATTCGTCCTGATTTGTTAAATGTGAGTGTTGTTATTGATTTGAAAATAGTCTGTCTTTGTAGTGAGGCAGGTAATACAAGTACAAGCCATCAAGTCTGATATAGTTTAAGTTTAAAAGGCTCATCGTTCATGCTCAGTTTCAAGGTGGATTTGAAGCATCACTGAAAACGTATCTTGTTTCTGTTAGTGCTGGGTAAATACACCACTCAACGTTTCATACGATATTTGGGGAATAAAATCATTTAAAAGCCTATGTAGCACGCTTCCCTGCTGGATTGGATGTAACTGAAGTCGTCAGGTCCTCCAGTGATTGTCTTTGGGCATTTGGAGGACTGCAGTTCATGAAGCTTCCCGCAGAGGGCACAAGTAGGAAAAACTTAAATAACGTAAACGTATTCTTTTTT
This sequence comes from Aeoliscus strigatus, assembly GCA_901007665.1. Classification (NCBI taxonomy): domain Eukaryota; kingdom Metazoa; phylum Chordata; class Actinopteri; order Syngnathiformes; family Centriscidae; genus Aeoliscus; species Aeoliscus strigatus. The sequence continues at coordinate 71,512 of CAAKHB010005384.1, forward strand.
TTTAAAGCAGCAACACATTTTAATGTAACGTCTGTATTTACATACTAGAAAATGAATTGCATGTTTGTATTTTAATGTTTCTCTTGAATTTTATGCATAAATATCAATTTGCAATGAAATAATTTTTGTTATACTGCATTCACAATGTAGCTTCATTTTTTTTTATTTCTCAAACGCAAATCATTACATTTTTGATGGGCGCCCTAGTATTCTGGACCTTATTCAAAGCATTTTCACATTAGTGGTAAACCCCCTGAATAAATTGTTTAGAATGATTGTGTTTTAATACCAGTAACCAGTGCACACGGAGACAGTGTTGATATTTTTACATTAGCGTGTCAATAATGGCCCCATTTTGGATATACTGTACTTGAAGTTGTGCCGTGCGTCAGGGACAGTTTGTCTCTCCTCAGCCTCCATACCTGCAGCTCGTCCCTACTGTACATTCCAGTGAGAGGAGGTCGTGCCTGCTGGAGGAGGTTCCACCCCACGGCTCTGCGCTCGGTTTCCTGTCGTGTTTCCCTGTTCGAACGGCAGGAACTTCCAGCTCCTCTCCCCCGCCCAGGATAATAACACCGATCGAGGGAGCAGTCCTCCAGCCGACGACGGAAAAAACGCAGAGAAACCTTCCAAACACGGACTCCCCAGTCGGTGGAAGGATTCAACTTCCCCGGCTGAATGGAGCTGTAGTCGGGTGAAGAACTTTAGTGTCCCAGCTCTTTTAACCAACAACTCCGGGTGAGTGAAGTTTTTAGCCCAAGTGTGAGTCTCCAGCGAACTAAACTCCCCCACCGTGGAAAAAAAGCGGTGCTTTGGGTGTAGCCTCCCGGTTGTCGTTTTTTCAAGTTGTTGGTGTGTTTACGTAAATGAACATTCTCCAACGCGTTATGTGAAGTATACGTTCGAGAGGAGTTTGTTTCTGAGCCAAAAGTGTTTCCAGACTCACAGGCCCGAGTAGTGACGAATACGAGGCCCCACAGCAGAGCAGGGATTCGGCTACACAGCAAACTTCACTGGTTGGAGGTAAAGCTTGCCTGACATTAGGTTCGACGGACCCAGTGTTAATTCCAGTACTGGTAGTAAACTAAAACTATTTAGTTGCCTGTCAGTATATAAAACTTCCGTAAGTTTTCTCTCAGCTGTGTGTTCCCTTTGGAGGACCATTGGTTTGTAACGTTCAGGGACCCGACTTTACACACCAATCTGGTAATGATACATTCAAGGCACCGCCATTCCCTGGAAATAGTAGCTATAATCAATTTCCACTATTTCTTAAATATATATGTGTGTGACATTTCAAAAGACAAGACCATATTGAGTGACTTGATTCCATTGTTTTAGTACTTTTCACTGAGGTGACTAAAGTTACTTTTTAACTTTATTTGCTCCCTCTACCATCGGACTGGAAGGAAGGAAGGAAGGAAGCTTGGTGGGTCTGTGTTTGATTGGCATGAAGGTAAAGCCGCATTTGTAACCAGGCGTACACCTGAGGACACAGACCTCCACCCTGGCTTTTATATGTAAATCCCACCCTGTGATACATGTCTGAAAATATTTCCATGTTTTGTGTAATCCTGTTGACAGACATACAGACAAAAACAGCACATCCCATGTGATATCTCACTGGTTATTTCTGTCGTGCAGCTGCTTAAAACCACTGGTTTGTGTTGTTTAATGCACCTGGATGTGCATTAAACTGCACTTTCTACACCAGGAACCACCACCAGTGTTTCACTTTGTATTTTGACAGATTAATCACATAATAGTAGAAGAGGACAAGAGCTAAAAGTCTTGAGAATGTACAGATGTGTATTGAAGATTAGAACAAAGTAATGATGTGGGAAGTAGTATGGAAGGAATCACTGCTTCTGAGTGCATACACATGTAGTATTGTACAGCAGTAATGATTACATGTATTAGTATATTAAGACATATTGAGCACTTGGGTAATAATGCATTGAGTTACTGATTTAGCATGTTAAAATGTAGTTATGCAATGAGTATTCATGTAATAATATATTACTACTTAGCCACTGAGAACTTTTGTAATGATTCAGTAAATAATACTGAATGCCCATTGTTGGCAATGGGCATTCCAGCCTGTTCCTGCCACTGGTTTGATCCCATCATGAGCTGACCTCTGGTCGACGTGAGAACGTGGATTTATTTTCAATCTTATAAGCGGTTCCGTTTTTTTTCTTGAGTCTGTGGTTACTTAATTGGTATATTTATCATTATAGATACAAATTAGATTGAGGCTGTGTCTTCAGTTTTATGTTGAACATTTTGTTCTTTAAGAGTTGTGCCAAACGGAGTATATGAACGTTTGTGTTCAGTATACCGCTGTCAGGAATCATAGTGATGCACTGTGAGCTTAATTGTCTGGACAGTGGAGTCATTTATTCACACATGGCTCCTGTCAAAACACACTGATTGATTTAGTGTTGATCAGCTGGTGTTTTATGTTTTTCAATTTACATTTACTGTACATTTGAGGAATTTCCCACCTCTATCGCAACGTCTTAGGCGACACAGGGCCAGGACTCTTCTGCATCTCACTCAAGAGCCGAATAATGTAAATGTGGTGTCCTCCTCACATGTCAACCGTCGACAAAGACTATATATCCACAATGCAAAGTACACAGTCAAGTATCAGGATGACAGAACCGACACAACGTAACTAATGTGTCTCTGTCACTGCAGAGACTACAACTACATCCTGAAATAATCACGTGACAGAGTGTTTTCTGCCATCATATCTCATATTAAGGGATATGATTTGTGTGGATGTTGCCAAAGGACTACAACTTGTGTGATACTACAACTTCTGCTGCTACTAGCCAGCAAAGAAATGACAATAAAGGTGGATTGTATTACATTTTTTTTATTTTTAAAACGATTAAATACAGAGCAGCCATCAAGCATCGAGTAGGACATGAGCTCCTCTCGCTGCTGTAGGAGTTAAAGAGTTTACCTCTAAGCTACTTACCATGTGATTACAGTGAGAGACCTGCAAGTTCAACCTATGCAGTGGGCGAACAGGCCAACAAGCTGACAGGCTACATTAAGACGACTTTTGTTATTTGTCCCTCAGCTGTCTCTGTTAGCACACAGCAAAGAGGAACTAAGGACTGAGGCAGAGCTGACCAGGGTTCCTTTTTTCCCCGGATATGATCTCATATGGTATCTAAGTAAAAGATTCATGCAGCATGAACTGTCCTCGCATCTGATGCATCTAATTTAGTGTACTTTTCATTTACAAAGTAACTGTGTGTCCTTGTCGCTGCTGTTAGGCTCTTGGACATGAGCTTAAATATTCCTGTTGTAGTATTTCTTCATGTCCATCTTGCCTCACGCGCTCTGATACTTCCTTCTTTCAGGACTAAGATGACAGTCTGTCCTCTCTGCTGCTGCTTATTTGACAGGTTAAAAGCAGTTGAGAAAAGATGTGATGAACTGGTGATATCATGAGCTAACTAACCTCTACTTTTCTACCTCATCCTTAACGACTTTGTCTCTTCCTCCACTGTTTGTACTCTATTACTTAGGCTAACATTGGAAAATGGGATTCATCACGCAAGGTGCTGAAGTTTTTATTTTATTGTGCATTCGATGACAAGGACAAAACAGACCGGCTGAACTAATATGTATAAAATCCTTTAGTCTGATATGAGCCGTTGCTATTCTCTTGATCCCTGTTGATGGAACTAAGCATCCTTTGCCATCAGTTGTGCGAATCAAGTTATTTATGGAATGACATTGTAATAAAGCATTTAACAGGACCTTAGATCTTGCTAAAAGACATTTATGAATGCAATGGGTAATTAAGTTTATATATAATTTTATTTATAGTGTCAATAAGGTTTGGAGCTTTTGTGCAGGTCGTTGTTTGTTGTATGTTATTATTTTACTGTTATTTCTCTCATCAACCTCATAAATCAGCTCATTATATTCTGAGCATTAGCAGCCACATGAATCAAGGGATTTTCCAAACACACTGCAGCTGACGTTTTCCTCAGTTGACCCCCTGTGTCAAGACTGAATATATCAAAGACATGAATGTCATTCTGACAGTGCACCAGTTCAAATGTCAGTATCCTGCAGCCGTCCTGTCATTTCTATGGATGTTCTCCTCTTTGCACTGTGTGCTGCCGTGTCATCAACAGAGCGGTGACCTTGTTTGAACCCGGGTCTATGCGAGCAGTGACTGCCAGGCTTTTGTGTTGTCGGTAGTCGCTGTGGATTGTGCGACTCACTGTCAATTCTGATTGCAGTAGGTTTTTTGATTGTCAGCAGGCGTGAGAAAGCAGACCAAAGCATACCGCCACACGTTCAGATACAATACAGGTCTGTTCATAATTACAGCTAACGTGATTGTGTTGTTCAGCAACGGGAGAGTGTGTCTACAACGGTGTATGTGAGCAATCTATATCATCTTCTACAGAAATATTAGAAATAAATCTCCACAATAACAGGACTGTAGAGGACAGACGTGGTACTAACAAGAAAAAAAAACGTAATAATGTCACATGTACATTCGTACATACATTTGACCTGCTTCTATCATGTAGTTTGTGGTTTGGAGTGAACTGCCACTCTATTGGCCCTTCGTACAACTAGTCAATTTGATTGTTCTCCAACAGTTATAGCACAATGGCCTCGACTGTGACCTTAGAGGATGCCCTCTCCAATGTGGATCTGCTGGAGGAGCTGCCCCTCCCTGACCAGCAGCCATGCATTGAGCCCCTCCCCTCTTCTGTCATGTACCAGGTAAGTGCTGACCGTTCCACACCCCATGATAATGGTGGTTTTAGTCAGTGATAGAGTTTTCTGTCAGTAAGACTTAGTCAGTTATTAAAAGTCGGGTCCGTGCTGCACTTTGAATGACTGCAGATGTAGTGTTTTGGTAAACAGGAATCTGTTTACCATCTGTATTTTTAGGTGATATGTATAATATTTCTGGTGCATTAATAAAATGATTTATTCTATATCTGTTATAATATCTGTACACAGCCCAACTTCAACACCAACTTTGAGGACCGGAACGCATTCGTCACAGGCATCGCTAGATACATCGAGCAGGCCACCGTTCACTCGAGCATGGTACTGTGTGTGTGTGTGTGTGTGTGTTGTTTATTATTGTTTGTCACTTGTTGTCACCTCATTGATAACTTGTGTGTGTGTGTTGGGAGAGTGATCACACCCCACTTGTGCCAGTCCCTCTAGAACATTTGCTATTGTCTTGCGTTGTCATAGAATCCAATCACAGCAGCAGAACCCTCAAATGGCCCAGTGACAAATGGATGCAAATGGACCATCTCTGGCAGGAAAAATAGGGCTTTATGTCTAATTAGTGGGGGATAATTGGTCAAAGCTAGAATCAAACAACACTGTGTATGGACTGGCTTGAAAGCACCAAAGCACCTCCTGACCCCCAAGTACCAGAAGTACCAATGTTCCTTTGTAGAAAATATGGAGCTGTTTTTGTATTATTTGCAGTGAAGTGATTTTGAGTAACAAATGATTTGTTGTTGTTGCTTTAGAATGAAATGTTGGAGGAGGGGCAGGAGTATGCGATCATGCTCTACACGTGGAGGAGCTGCTCTCGTGCAATACCACAGGTAATCAGGGATTTGTGAGTTTTCTTCATTTCCTTACTGTGTATCACCTTGTTTGACTGTATCTCGGTGAAACAAACATTCTCTGCAGTAAATGCTTTGTCTTTCTCTTATGTTGCAGGTAAAGTGCAATGAGCAGCCTAATAGAGTGGAGATATATGAGAAGACAGTGGAGGTTCTGGAGCCTGAAGTCACCAAGCTGATGAAGTTCATGTACTTTCAGGTAATGTTTTCTCCGCTGCAGGGTCTTTGCTCGCTCGTGAAACCACTTAAACCTAATCCACAATCTCTTTGTAACGCTTTCAGCGCACAGCCATCGATCGCTTCTGTGGGGAGGTCCGCCGCCTTTGTCACACGGAGCGCAGGAAAGACTTTGTCTCTGAGGCATACCTGTTAACCCTGGGAAAGTTCATCAACATGTTTGCTGTGCTGGATGAACTGAAGAACATGAAGTGTAGTGTGAAAAACGACCACTCTGCGTACAAACGGTACCATTTCTGGGTTTTAACAGAAATCGGTGGTGCAATTTCTGGATATGACACTAGATGGCATCATCTGCCCATATTCTGAAAAGATTTACTGTTTTGTCCGTTGTTTACTTTTGTAATTGAAAGAAACCAAGCGGTCTCTCCCTCCTCCGTCACAGGGCTGCTCAGTTCCTCAGAAAAATGTCTGAACCTTCATCAATTCAGGAGTCTCAGAACCTGTCCATGTTCCTGGCAAACCACAACAAGATCACTCAGGTTGGTCAGATATGCATCTGTTCTTCACCTTTTGTTATTAAATGATGATTGTTTTGAGAGAGCATTCCTTCATGTTTTTTTTTAAACTTTTGGCCCACAGTCTTTGCAGCAGCAGTTGGAAGTGATCAATGGATACGAGGAGCTGCTCGCCGACATTGTGAACCTATGTGCCGACTATTACGAGAACAAGATGTACCTCACGCCCAGTGAGAAACACATGCTGCTCAAAGTGAGTGAACCCCACTTCTGCTCATGTGGATGAGTTAACTGCAGCCTCTGAAATGTAGCTCATTTGAAACTATCCAGTGCATCGCTGGCTGCATTGACCACTGATTGATCTGCTGCTCCACTTCACAGGTGATGGGCTTTGGCTTGTACCTCATGGATGGAAACAACAGCAACATCTACAAACTAGATGCCAAGAAGAGAATCAACCTCACCAAGATTGACAAATTTTTTAAGGTATGGCTGTTGGCACATGTCCGAGCTAAACGACAGTGAGAATGCGGCTGGTTGACTGAACCACAGTTGAATAAGCTGACAAACATGTCTGGTGTGTACAGCAACTCCAGGTGGTACCACTGTTTGGTGACATGCAGATTGAGCTGTCGAGGTACATCAAGACCAGCGCTCACTTCGAAGAGAACAAGTCCAGGTGAGAAGAGAGCGTGTGCATTCGACCATCAGTCATTCTCCGTTGCCCTCTGTCGTTGTCCGATCTCCAAGACCACATGATAACAATTGCTGTGTCCGTGTGACATCCGTTTGTTGTCAACTCCTCAGAAAACTGAGCATTTATTCAGCCAACCAATTCAGTCTGCGTCACAACCATGTCAGCTTCTCGCTATTACTAAAATAGAGATTGAGTGTTCATGTCTATCGACCCTGAGGTGCTTTGTTACCGGCGTCTGTCTTCATAAGAATCAATCCATCTACTCCTCTCTTGTCTCCCGCCTCAGATGGACTTGCACATCCATATCCAGCAGCCCTCAGTACAACATCTGTGAGCAGATGATTCAAATCCGTGAGGATCACATGCGTTTCATCTCGGAGCTGGCTCGCTATAGCAACAGCGAGGTTTGTACTGGGTTCCACGGGGATTTCAGAGGGATACTCCAGTATGGCGCAGGTGAAAATAGGTCAACAAGGAGGTGTTAGATTGTCTTCAAGACAAGCCTGTGCTAGCACCGCCAGAACTACATCCAGTTTACAAAAATGTAATGGCAACATTTGAATCCCTGGTGGTAATCTTATATGGTTTTACGTCCCAGTGGACAATATATTTTGTTTCCACCGGAAAAATAACTGCCTGACTAAATCAGAATTGCTGCTGTAGTTACAGCCCCATGGTTCAGCTGAGCTACATCATCCATAATTCCTCCCTGAACATCTCCTGTGGGTGGGTCAGCTCAGCTGTGTCAGACCTATGTCAACATGAAATTTGTGCCTGCATAGGTGGTGACAGGATCAGGGCGTCAGGAAGCCCAGAAGACTGATGTTGAGTACAGGAAGTTGTTTGATTTGGCGCTGCAGGGGATGCAGCTGCTCTCCCAGTGGAGCGCTCACGTCATGGAAGTGGTGAGGATTCATTGTGAACTCTGAAATGTCATTTGTCAGGGTAATCATCACTTTGAACGAAGCTGGAGAGATCATTCCAAGTTACAATGGTACCAATTAAATCTGTCTACCATCTATCTTCTTTTCCTTTAAAAAACATCGTAGTACTCCTGGAAACTGGTTCATCCTACGGACAAGTACTCCAACAAGGAGTGTCCTGACAATGCAGAGGAGTACGAGAGAGCCACCAGATATAACTACACAAGTGAGGAGAAGTTTGCGCTTGTGGAGGTCAGTCTCATATCGTCCTGTCAGACACACAGAAACAAAACACACACACTTTTCTCACCGACTCGTCATTCGCAAAACGTGTGCTTCTGGCAGGTGATGGCGATGATAAAAGGACTGCAGGTGTTGATGGGACGCATGGAGAGCGTGTTCAACCACGCCATACGCCACACAATCTACTCAGCCCTGCAGGACTTTTCTCAGGTCACGCTGCGTGACCCTCTGCGACAAGCCATCAAGAAGAAGAAGAACGTCATTCAAAGGTAAACCTGACAGGATTCGAGGAATTCAGCCAGTCAGCATGTTACTTCAGCGCACTACACACACTCCTCCAGAGTGACTACAGGTCAGACAGTAACTGTACATGATGTCATATGGTCCAGTGAACAGGATAACTGTGTTCTGCACCCCAACCCCCAGCTGATGGTTGAGTGTGATGCCACACCCCCCTCAGTGATTCTCTCAATCTCCAATAAGGACAGAGTTTTGTCCTCCTCCTCCAGTGTCCTCCAGGCAATCAGGAAGACAATCTGTGACTGGGAGACCGGCAGGGAGCCACACAACGATCCCGCCCTCCGTGGAGAAAAAGATCCCAAGGGTGGTTTTGACATTAAGGTTCCTCGGCGAGCCGTCGGGCCCTCCAGTACGCAGGTGCGTCCTCCTGACCTCCACTCATTGTCCACTGCTGAGGGCTCACACGTCGTGACCCTGGCAGCTCACTCCTACGGTATCCCCAGTGCCACATTTGTGCTAGCATGCTTTGGAGTACCATAATTATCCAACCGTTTGTGCGATCAGAAACATCTAATGGTTCCTGAAAGCTGAGAAGTGTCACTCGGTTCTCCTACCTGATGTGAAGAAGGAGCTAGGAGAAGGAGAAAACATCCATCGGTTCCTGAAAGTTGACAACAGCCGTGTTGCTGTCATTACGGTAATACCATTCGCTCTGTTGCCTGAAGCCAACAAGTCATTCCTGTAATGCGACTTGGGTGTGAAGTGCGACTTGTCAGCTCTCAGGAACCGATCAACGTTTGCTCCTTCTTCACATCAGGTAGGGGAACCGAGAGTGACTTCAGCTCAGCTTCAGCTTTCAGTATCAGTTTGACGTTTTCACAAATGTATCAGCAGTGATACCATCGGTGTTAAAGCGTTAGCAGTTCACCTGAGAACTCCGATCAGGAGAACGTAAGAGCTGTGTAGTGTCCGTGCTTCATTTATCTTTCTTCATTTCATCGCATTAACGCCTCCCTTCACTGTGTCCTTGTTTTCATTTTCTACTAACATTACTCTAGTTGCATAAACTGCACAGATGTATCGGCTTTGTGCTCAATACCAAGAACTAATCTCGTTTCCAGGTGCAGGGCTGTAAGGCCAGAATAAAGCACCACCTTCTGTGTTCATTTACTCCCATTATCCAGAGTTTGGAAATGCCAATGTTTTGAGTGGGTGCTGACAGTATGATATTATTGAGCCTAAGAAGATGAAATGGAGTAGAGGTCTATTTTGAGCTATAATCAGTTTTTCATGAGGTTTTCCTGCTACTGTGCAAAGACCTTGAACGTAAACAGGTGGAAAAGAGTTAAATGTTATCATCAGACTTTTTACCAAGGGCTTTTGTGCATCCCCCTCCACCTGTGATCAGATTAGAGCACAGACATTACAAGGACCTGCGTTATCAGTTAACAATGTAACTTTTAAAAGTATCCATGTCAAACTATCACATTCATCATCTGTTGCATTCTTTCTCATGCAGCTCTACATGGTGAGGACCATGCTGGAGTCTCTTATTGCTGACAAAAGTGGTTCGAAGAAGACTCTGCGCAGCAGTTTGGAAGGCCCCACTATCCTTGACATTGAGAAGTTTCACCGCGAGTCCTTCTTCTACACCCACCTCCTGAACTTCAGCGGTACGGAAGAATCCAGTAGCCCCCAGGACCCCTTTAGATCTGTAACGCAGCCCTCAGGTGACTTCTATGTTTCATGTCCACTGTGTTCAGAAACCTTGCAGCAGTGCTGTGACCTCTCCCAGCTCTGGTTCAGAGAGTTTTTCCTGGAGCTCACGATGGGCCGCAGGATCCAGTTCCCCATTGAGATGTCCATGCCCTGGATCCTCACGGACCACATCCTGGAGACCAAGGAAGCTTCAATGATGGAGTAAGGACGCTGGGTTTCTGTTTGGACCATTTCCTAGATAGATCATGAACATTCATAAACATCTAATGTAACTAGATGTTACGCACGGAGTGTACACACAGACACACACGCACACACACGCACACACACACACACACACACACACACACACTCTCTCTCTCTCCCTCTCTCTCACACTGCTCCGTGTAGGAGGATTTTTAGGCCAACTGGACATCGTCATTCTGTGCTGCATGCTGACTCTACCACTGTGTTGAGTTCATGGCGTGAGGTTTTGTAAGATATCAAAGTAAAACAACGTCTGTGTTTGGACAGTTTTTCCATACTGTATATATATCTGTGGTGTTCTCTAAATATTTATAATAGAACAATGATAATATAATTTGGATTCGGACTGTTGGGGATCGTTAGTACTGCAACAACAAACAACTTCAGAGCTTTTTCTTATCAGGATAGGACCCACTGTAAAATCCCCAAAATTGGGTTTAATCCTAAATGTTTTCATGTCCATTTTGCATCTTTCCCGCGGGATTATGTTGATGCGAGGTGGGTTTTGTGTAAGCCATTAAGCATTTCAACTGGCAGGAATTTTACCAGCTTAACCATAAAGACATTTGACACAGACCAATGAAATTGTGATTTCAGTCCAAATTTATTTTCAGCTAATTCTACACAATATGGAAGGTTATGATGTGACGGATTTTCTCATGTTTAATTCAAAACTTCATGGTTTCTTGTGTTTGAAACAACTGAACATGTTCCTGCTTGTGTCCGAAGAGACTTGGGGAGAATTGGTTCAGTTTCTACATGTTTCACTGCACATTCCCAGAAGAGAAGTTTCACTTTTCTAAACTGATGTATTCGATGTGTGCCGGATGTTTTTCCTTAAAGGTATGTGCTGTACCCTCTGGACCTGTACAATGACAGTGCGCACTATGCTCTGACCAAATTCAAGAAACAGTTCCTGTATGACGAAATCGAAGCTGAGGTAATCAAAGCGAATATTTGTTGGATGTGAAATTGATATTACAGACACAGACACAAGCTGAGCTCACAAGCTGTCTACATCTTACTTATTCCAGGTCAACTTGTGCTTTGATCAGTTTGTCTACAAGCTGGCTGACCAGATATTTGCTTACTACAAGATTCTAGCAGGAAGGTTGGTGATAAATGTTTGATATGTATTAATAAGGTACTGGTTGGATTACGTTTGTATGTGTTCCCCATTGGAAGGCAGAGAACATGTAATAAAGTTTGTCTCTGTCTGTGGGAACCCATCAGTCTTCTGCTGGACAAACGTTTGAGAGCTGACTGTAAGAACCAAGGAGCCAACATTCCCTGGCCGGCTTCCAACCGCTACGAGACTCTGCTGAAGCAGCGGCATGTCCAGGTATGTGCCTTTCATTCCCATCGGAGCCCCCGTTCTGCCCGCCCGCCTGACCGCTTGTGGTCTTCAGCTCCTCGGCCGCTCCATCGACCTGAACAGGCTCATCACTCAGAGGGTTTCAGCCGCCCTCTACAAGTCTCTGGAGCTGGCAATCAATCGCTTTGAGAGCGAGGACCTCACTTCAATCATGGTATGTTCACTGTACAGTGTTACTCTGATGTACACCATTTCCTACGGATCATATAGTGGAGTCATGTGAACACAGGAAATCTATACATTATTTCCCATTGAAGGAACTGGAAGGTCTCCTGGACATCAACCGACTGACGCACAAACTGCTCAGTAAGTTCTTGACTTTGGATAGCATAGACGCCATGTTCCGGGAGGCCAACCACAACGTGTCAGCTCCCTACGGCCGAATAACACTCCACGTCTTCTGGGAGCTCAACTACGACTTCTTGCCCAACTATTGCTACAATGGCTCCACCAACAGGTGGGCTCATGGGAACACGACATCGCAATAAGTCAGTCTGTGAAATGAAACGAGTTAGTATTCAGGAAAAACATCAGGGACACCATAAATGTTAGAAGATGTTACACAAGCTGACGATGTACAATGTTACATCACACAGGTCCGTCTCAATGAATAGAGAATGAATCATCAAAAGGTTGATTTCTTTAGTTAATCAATTCAAAATGTGAAACACATCACACACAGATATATTTCAAGTGTTTATTTTTTCACTTTGATGATTATGACTTACAACTGACTTAACTTGTACTACTTTAGTCTGTGTGATGAATCGTTGTGCAAAGATGTGTTGAACTGATTTATTCTGATTCATTGAGATGCACCGGTAGTTTGAAGTTTCATACCTTACGGTACCTGATCTCTGTAAATTATAATCCGATCAAAAAGTTTTTTTTTATTTCCCAGTAAATCATTCAGTTGCTTGCAGTTTTCAAAGTAGCATCTCATCCGGTTTCTACAAGGAGGGCGTACATGGGACGTGTGTGTGTGGTTGAAATGTGCCATTGCAGCTGCTGCATTGTTTGATTGATCTTGTTTGTTTAGGTTTGTACGTACCGTCCTGCCTTTCTCTCAGGAGTTCCAGAGGGACAAGCCGCCCAATGCTCAACCCCAGTATCTGTATGGGTCAAAGGTCAGTGGCTATGTTATTAACAGGAAGGTCACATTTTTTTGTTTTGTTTTGTCTTTACTTGTGTTCCATCACGTTTCGACCAGCGGTATCTGACCTCTTCCAGTATTTCACTAAAACTTGTCAAACAGGTCTACTGATTCACAGAGGGGGAGAAGATTCATGGGAAACGATGTAGGAGACGTCATGTACTTAGTAACAATGGGATCAAACAATTTGGTAATGCCATCGTTTCATTCATGTTGCGGGTAATGAATCATACACAATCATTTAGTAGAAGTAGGATTCCATCAGGGATGTTGGGTGACAGTTCAGTCCGGCCACAACAATACTGAGATGACCTCAATCCTGTTGATTCATATTGGATCACTGCCAGACAGCTTAGTGAGCGTCCTCAGCTCGTGATCGCGCCCAGCGGTCCTTGCTGAAAAGAGCGGGTTTTGAATTAGAGTGGCATGTCTGCCGCTGCTGTCGCAGCTGCCTCTGGGGGAGTAAAGGCGTCTGGATGCAGAGATGTCTGGGCGACCTGCGCTGGTCACCACAGCGCAGCTCTCGGTCGCCTGGCTGGGGATGGAGCAGACAGTGTGCAGACATCCCCACAGGAGGATGGCGGCGATGATGAGGAGCAGGATGCAGCAGGTCAGCCAGACGCCCGTGGCCAGTTCCCAGCCAGCTCTGTCCTGACCATCGCTGTTCTCACTCAGAGTATTGAACACCTGACACTGGTCCCGCACCGGATTGGCAGCCTGACACGTCACGCACAGGAAGTAGGTGGTCTGGGGGACCAGGTTGGCCAGGTGTGTGCTGGTCTGACTGACAGGGATGCGCTCCTCGTGCTGGAAACTCTTGCGCTTGTAGCCCATCAGCAGGCTGTTCCAGTTGGGGTCGTACATGACGCTGTAGAAGGTGTCCAGGCAACCGGGGGACGGAGGCCAGCTCACTCTGGCGGAGGTGGTGGAAATGTTGAAGACCGTGATGCCCATGATGCTGGAGGATCGTTGTCTGTCATTACACTCTTTGTTTGCCTGCAGTGAGAGACTGGAGAACATAAAGGAGTAAGAAATAATTGTGGAACGTGAACAGTGAGATTTGTTTGTCGTCAGAGGGTGTTGGCGCACCAGGAAGAACCCCCCCCCCCATCACATCCACACCCAGATCATATAAAGCCTCACACTGGAACATTGTCGGAGGATAATAAGCATTGTGTAAAGGATTATGTGGAACAAAGTGCTGTGGTGGGAGGGAGATCAGCGCAGATGCAGATGTTCAGTAAATTCTCTAATGCGAAATGAAGTGAAAAGGAAACCTGTCACAGGAAAGATGACCTGCTGACCTTCCAGAGCGGTTTAATCAGCTTTGAACTGTAACAGAAATGTATTTTTCAGTGAGGCATCATCACATGTGCCATCTATAAAAACAGCACAACAGCATAGTTCAGGTATCAGCTCACAAAATTGCCCAAAAATTGAGAAATCACAACTGCACAGCCCTGATTCAGCTCAACCAACAATGGTCAGACACTGTCAGAGTTGAAATGGGGTGGGTCTGGTCTGGTGGGAGACTGCTTAAGATAAATCATTCAGTTTAAGAAATGCGCCCTTTCATTCACATATGTTTCTGCTGGCAGCTGTAAGTGACCAAACCTGGTAATAAGTCCTGTTGAGAAAGTCAGCTGTCATCTGTTCAAAGCAAAGGAGAGAAGAGAGCACTTGTTGAACGTACCACTCGGTAGAGTCCTTCGAGGTCAATCCAGTGAAAACAGCATCTTTGTCTCCATCCTCATGCTGGATGCTGCTGCTTTGGTTTTCAGCCTCAGGAGTGGAGCAGAGACCACTGTGTCCCCTCAGCTGCTGCCTGTGTGTGTGAGTGTGTGTGTGTGTGTGCGCACGCGTCTGCCGTATTAGATCATCTGATCCAGCAGCGTCCAGCGACAGGGAGAGGGAGCGTAAGATAGAAAATAGCGCACTGTGTTGTAGTGGTTCAACACCCAAATTACTCATTGTGATATTTTTTTTTGGGGTCTATAAATGTCTGAAAATGTATTCACGTAGATGTTGCTCATTCATTCCTTCTTTCAACCTGTCGTCATGTTGAGAAAACATTTTTGCAGTCCAAATAGGAATAATCATAGTCATAACTTTGGGGAGAAAAAACAAACAATAAAAAAATAGTGAGAGTGAGATAACAGAAAAAATCCCGCACCAAACAAGGCAGGAAAAAAAAAAAAAGAGAAACAAAGAAATTAGTTTTAAGAGGAGATGTGTCAATTAAAATGAGTAAGAGCATAATACAAAGAAATCAAGACAGGTAAAAGCATAGGAGATAAAAAAAAGTCCATAAAAGTCTATGAAGTCTATGAAAATGTGTTTTAAAAGATGTCCCTGAGTTTGCGAGCCCATGGATGGAATACTCCATCTGTGTTCCATCAAGTCCTCGTATTAACCTCTTGTATTTTCTTATAAGACCATTGAGGTTTGTTGGCAAGTTCATGATGAATGTGCAGCAGAGGGCGCTATTGTGTGTGTTTACCTGTGTAAGGGTGGATCGTTCCTTTTTTCCAGTTTCCTCTAAAGGAATAAAGACACAACACACGCCCTTGTTTACTCTCATAAAACTGGAACAAACCCGTCGGCCACGACAGCTTGTGTTCTGTTACAGACTTAACTGACGGACCACAGAGGAGACGGGAGCTTAAACGTGGTTGATCCATCTGTCCAAACATTTGTTCCAGTGTAAAGTTCATCCAGACTCAGAGTCCCCAGAGGATCATACGCAGAAAATGATACCCAAAGATTCAAATCTAACTGGTGGAATGTGCTGGTTAATTCATCCGTTTTCATCACGCTCGTGTTAAAATCACACCTGTACACAGGACATCGGGTCTTACCACCCCTGGATGTGCTGACTAACAGTAGGACTCAGCCCGGAGGAGCCCTGACTGAACTCGTGAGCGCTGGTCACCGTTTGGCCCAGAGGCTTTTTCTCTGGACTCGTGATGATCTGCATGTGCTTCGTGCCTATCGGCAAGCTCTTCTCCAACAGTCTGTGATCAGTGTGTTTGTGAGAGACAAGGAGGGGAAGTGGAGGAAACGCTAAGCGATCAGCGCCAAGGCCGCTGAAGACGCTTCATGTCTTCAGTCGTACTCTCCTTTCACCGCACCACCTGTCAGACATTCGTGCCCCGTACATACGTGCAACATGACCCAAGTCTCTTGTGTCCTGCACGCAGACCTTGAACCTGGCATACAGCAGCATATTTGGCTGCTACAGGAACTTTGTGGGTCCTCCGCACATCAAGGTCATGTGCAGGCTGCTGGGCTATCAGGGCATCGCCGTGGTGATGGAGGAGCTGCTGAAGGTCGTCAAAAGCCTGGTGAGTGGGACAGCTGAGCAGCTCCGGGGCTTCGTATAGGAATTTTATTGAAAGCATCGACAATTCACTCACTAATGCTCTCACAGCTTCAGGGCACCATCATGCAGTATGTGAAGACCCTGATGGAGGTGATGCCCAAGATCTGCCGACTTCCACGCCACGAATATGGCTCCCCAGGTGAGTGGAGATAAGAATAATGACAATAAGTGATTATCCTATAACTCGGTATGAAAAGACTCAGACAATTTACACAAACGTCTCTGACTGTGAGGAAAGTCAACAACACAGCTGCTCACGCCAACGCTGTGAGCCAGGGGGAGGTGACGGGAAAGGAGATGTTGTCGCTGTTGTTTTTCTTCGTCCAAACCCAGGATTAGAGAGCGCAGTTATGATGCGATCCCACGGAGCGATGTCCGTTAACGTTCTCCCGAGTTTGACAAAAGTTGTCAAAGGAACACTGAAGCTTCTGTTTGGTGCGCTAGCTGCAGGAATGAAGCTTTTACAGTTTCAGCAATCATGAATCCAGGCTACACACACTGTGATACAGATCGATCCGTTGAAGGTGGTGAAACATCGGTGCTCGTCATGAACATTTGCTTCGACGGCTGCTGGTTCACTCACATGTCGACATGTTTCTCCTCAGGAATCCTGGAGTTCTTTCACCACCAGCTGAAGGACATAGTTGAGTATGCTGAGCTGAAGACCGTGTGTTTCCAGAACCTGAGGGAAGTGGGTAACGCCCTCCTCTTCTGTCTACTCAGTGAGCAGAGCCTGGTACGGGTCACAGAGCACCAACTCCTGAACACACAGATCAGTGTGAACAGATCACTCTAACTCCTGTCGTTGTCTTGCTCCCAGTCGCAGGAAGAGGTCTGTGATTTGCTCCATGCTGCACCTTTCCAGAACATCCTTCCCCGGGTCCATGTCAAAGGTAAGTACAGGAAGGTGTTGAAATGAAGTGCAATGTGTAACAGGTGACTAGGAATAAATAGTTCATTTGTGGGGACAATTTTTTCTGCAGTGGATGAATACATACGGTATGTGCAACTACTACACTGTGTGTGTTTTCTTCCCAAATGCATTCCCATGAAAAATGAATTGTTTCAACTCACAATCATCTGTCATTAACCTAGAATTCATTTTTTATACGTTTTCATGTGGACATCCTATTTCTCTAGCAAATGACCACGGTATGAAAGGGTTAATGTATGTTAAACCGTTGAGACTGGATGCGGGGGCAAAGAAACCCGCCCGACATGCTGCTTAAATCTCCTTATAAAACCTGTAGTGGAACGCTGGAACTCTCCAGTTTATCTTGAATGCTTCCTCTTCCAGAGGGCGAGCGCCTCGATGCCAAGATGAAGCGCTTGGAAGCCAAATATACGGCGCTTCACATGGTTCCACTGATAGAGCGACTGGGTACGCCACAGGTACGACCTGTCAGCAGCTTACGTAACACTGTGACAGCTGAACATCAGACACGTCCAACACGTCTCTTTTCTTTCAGCAAATCGCCATCGCTCGCGAGGGTGACCTCCTAACTAAAGAGAGGCTGTGCTGCGGTTTGTCCATGTTTGAGGTCATCCTCACACGTGTGCGTGGCTTCCTGGAGGATCCCATCTGGCGCGGGCCGCTGCCCAGCAACGGCGTGATGCACGTGGATGAGTGCGTGGAGTTCCACCGCCTTTGGAGTGCCATGCAGTTTGTGTACTGCATCCCTGTAGGAGCCCACGAGTTCACAGTGGAGTGAGTGTGGCGGCCACGTTGGTACCGGGAATAAACACGGGGTCCTTGAAGGCAGCGCCTTTCACTTCCCATCCTCTTTTCCAGGCAGTGCTTCGGAGACGGCCTCCACTGGGCCGGCTGCATGATCATCGCCCTCCTGGGCCAGCAGAGACGCTTTGACATCCTGGACTTCAGCTACCACCTTCTCAAGGTGCAGAAGCATGACGGCAAGGATGAGATCATCAAGAGCGTGGTGAGTTCAAGACTTGCGGGAATAATGATATCGAACCTAAAAAACGGCCCGCGGTTATTTTTTATTAATCACTCGGTCAGCCCGTGTCCATGGACCAACCCCACCTGTGACCTAGTTAAAATCACATCTAGTCAGCCCTCACGTTTGTCTCCCAGAATAACACTGTGCTTGTTTGACTCCAGCCGCTGAAGAAGATGGTGGACAGAATCCGTAAATTCCAGGTGCTCAACAATGAGATTTTTGCCATCTTGAACAAGTACCTGAAGTCTGGAGATGGAGAGAACATGCCGGTGGAACACGTCCGATGCTTCCAGCCTCCGATCCACCAGTCGCTCGCCAGCAGCTGAGATGCTGTTGCCATCTGTAACTGTGGACCAGCTCCAACACTGTCACCATTACCAGATTCTCCACAAATATTCCTCCTCACTGACATCAGGTCTTTCAGTAGCAAAGGACCATGTAAGAGAAGTTGGGTTACACTTGTCCGAATGAACGTTTTTGTATTCACTTGTGCCTTAACAGAAATTATTTTCCCTTTTTGGATGAGCTATTCTTCTGTTTTATACTTCTAGATCAGGGAAGGGAAATTATTACTTTTTATCAGAGAAATATTTAAGGGTTTGCAGTGGTGGAACAATAAGGGTGAACAGGAATCTATTTTAAGTGGCGGTGAAGGTCCTTTTGTATTTTCTACATTGTTGAACTTGCATGCTAAACATTTTAAAGGAGAAGTAACTGCTCATACTCATGATAATCATTTATTCACTGTGCCTTGTGTTTCAAATGTTTTAATCCTTTTAATTCAATAAATATGTAACAAATCTGTTGGTTCATCTCAAGAACATTTCATGTGAACTGCCCCGCCCCCCAACAAAAATAGACATTACTTTCAAGTATCATGAGAATTTAAATCATAGTGACTGTTCTTTTTAAATGTGGCTGTTTTCAGCAGGACTTTATATAGAATATATATATTAAACTATCTTTTTGCTTTATAGAAAGTAAGTCAGTGCACGATCATTGACAACTCATGTAGCAAAACAGTTCTTAGAAAACTCGTATTTACAGCGCTACGGAGGAATGAACTTAAGTTCTAACTGAATACGACTGGGTCATATTCTTAGAAAAGTAAGGCAAATTAAAACACGTACAATCCACTGGTCTGTCCGATCCGCCTTGATTGTCCTTTTGTTTTTCGGACGCCACATGCACAAAACGCAGTAGGCGCGTCGTGTGCCCGCGATCCTTACGACGAAGTCATGGCCCCGTTTCTTCTAGAGACGCTGTCAAAGGGCAAACCCAATTCTCTGTCGTCCTGTTCCTCGCTGCCGTTATGGAGCAGCTCGTACGTGCCGTGGGACGCCATGCCGTTGGCGGCGGGAAACGACCGTTCCTCCTTCCTCATGGACATGGCGAGACTGGCCAAACTGACGCTGACGTCTTTGAAGGCATGGAGCAGGAAGATGCCCACGATTATTGTGAGGAAGCCACTGAGGGTGCCGATCACGTCGTCTGTGCCCATGTGCTCCCACTCCTTGAAGAGGATGGCGGAGCAGGTCAGCACCGCCGTGGTGAAGAACACGTAGTAGATGGGCGTCACCAAGGACGTGTTGAATATGTCCAGAGCCTTGTTCAAGTAGTTGATCTGTGTGCTGACACAGGCCACCAGACCCAACAGCAGCATCCACGCCAACGGGTTTCTCACCACGTTTTGCCCTGCGATCGCCTCCTTGATGGCGATGCCCAGTCCTTTGACGCAGGACACCGACAGCGCCCCGATCACCGAGCAGATGGTGATGTACACTAGGATGTTTGTCTGTCCGTGGCGAGGGCCCACGACAAATATGAAGGTAAGGGCCACGATGATGACCAGGGTGGCAAAGACGACAAAGCCTAGACGACAAAAACATCAAGTTTGGCTTCATTTGACGAGACGGTGAGCTGAGTGTTGACGTCTAGTGCCAATGGACGGGTCCGGCCTTCATTAACGTGTGTGACAGATCATTGTGTACCTGGGTCCGACAGCTTTCTGGCCATGTGCTCGAGGCTGCTGATCTCCTCCTCCTGCGGAGCGTGGATCACCATGGTGGTGGAGCCCAGGATGCTCAGCAGGCAGCCGAGCTTCCCGTGCAGGTTTAAACGCTCTTTCAGGAAGTAGGACGACAGGACAGCGCTGCAACAACATCACTGGTCAGACACCGCGGCTGCACGCCACAAACCCTCCGAACGGTACCGTTCAACTCTACCTGACAAGTACACTGAGGGCTCCCAGAGGAGTGACGAGGGTAGCGGGGGCAAAGGCGTATGCTGCAAAGTTGGCAGCTTCCCCAGCGCCCACTGGCAAAACAAAACAAAGCATGTTCAGCTCTGCACCCATGAAGGGTGTGAGCATTTTGTGTTTCACTTCAAGAGTCTAAAGTCTCTTTGTTAACTTAAACACTCTTTCATGTACAGGTGAAGCTATTCATGTTGCATGCTGTATTTCTTACATACTTTTTGAGTGTTATTACTTACTTGAGAGTAAACCGGCCCACCAAAGCCATTCTTTTAGATATGCATGACCGCCCTGGCCTGAAGAGCAAAGAACACATTTACATTCAAGCAAATTCAAAATGATGTAATGGTCCAGACTGAGAGTCAGACAACACAGTAACAAGGATCGGGTGTGTGTTTATACAGTCAAACACACTGCACAGCCTGCGGAAGTCGAAGAGCCTGAAATGTAAGGTTGGCGTTGCACAAGTCGAAGCAGGGAGTGTCTGGATGGTGTGTTGGACGCTCAGTACCTGCTCGCATCGATCCCTTCCTCGCCAGCCTCAGGAGACCTTTCTTCTTGAGGATGAAGCTGCCTCCGATGAAGATACTGGAGCTGATGGCCAATCCCAGACCGATGTAAAAGTCATACTTCCCCCGGTCCTGACCCATACTGAGGCTGGATGCGTTGATGTGTTCTGTCACATTTACAACCCAACAGTGCAGATGTTGTCCAGAGCTGCAGTTTGATCCAGCCCGGACTCCTGGGAGCAGAACACAAAACGGTATACACTTAAAATTAAAAAAAAAAAGTAAGAAGCCACAAAGTGAAAGTTACATTTACAAAAAAAAAAAAAAAACACCAATTTTCACAGAAATGACTACAAGGAGACAAACCATCGTTGGCTGCGGAGGAAGAATTCATCAGTGTAGCACAGCACTTTTCGAAGAAACCCTCCATGGAATAACCGCCGATTCCATTGACACACAGGAGTATCGGCTGACACCCTGACGGTTCTGGGTTTCACTTAAACCGACTTGAAAAACTCGCTCACAGTCGACGTCAAAATTCGTGTAAGTAGACACAGGAATCCAGGAAGTGACTGAGGTCAATATTAACCTGAACACGCTAGGTGAAGGTAACTAGCTAGCGGGAAGCTAAGTCGCCATTTACTTAAGCTGCACTTTGACAATTAGCCGGCTAATGTGCGTCCGGGAACTATCCAAGGAACTACGTGGATAACAGAAGCCTCGGTGCTGACGTTTCTCCACATTTGTGGGGTGGATTTACCAGGCTTATATGTGCCTGTGTTTCGTTAGCCACGTTAGCTTCCCTAGCACGGCGGCTAGCATGATAGCGAAGTCAGTCAACCGACAACATGAGTATCGGTTGTTAACGGTTTCGGAAGTGCTAACGAGACTTAGATACCTGCTCGAAGGCGCCTGGTTTTCCCCCACGAGAATCTTCCGCTCGCAGCTAGAGAACGTCTACCATCCAGGCTGTGGTTCACCGTCACATACCGGTCCTGGCAGTCAATGGGCACCTCCACAGCTCGACGGTCACCGAGCGCACTGGCAGCCGGGATGTTCCCGTCGGAGACAGGCAGAGAGCTGCGGGCTCAAAGTTCACCGGCTCCGCACGTCCGGCTTTCATTCATCCGCCGGAAAATCACCCTCCCACGGTCATATATGCTGCATAAGTCGAATATCAGATGAATGACATGGAAGCTCATTCACTGTCTTTTCAACAAATTACGGAGCCAAGAAAGTCCCGCGACGTTTTTGTGCGCACAGGATGTTGTTCCCGTAAATGACTTATCTTGTTGATATCTGCAAAGTACGGCTGTAATAATGGGCAGCTGCTCTGAATACGTCCAACAGGTATGTTCCAATGGCAGCATTATCATCACTTGTATGTTTCTGGTGGGTGAGGCGATCGAAAACAGCATTCGGATTTAAAGTTCATGAAGCTGATTCTTGAGAGGCTGAAACCTCTCTGTCAAAATTGCTTTCTGCTCAAGATACGATCGAGTATTTTATGACAAATATATACAACATAAAAATAACGTATGGAGCAAATTTACTAACTGTGTCATTAAGTAACTGTGGTGTTTCTGGAAGTATTTGAAATGCACATTTTCCCTTGTTTGAAACCAAATATACATTGAATATGCCAATATTTTTATGTCACAAAGTGCTGGACAAATGATGTCTCCTACTTCATTTATAATGTCTGTGCCCACACACGC
>CAAKHB010005384.1:104209-119374 GCA_901007665.1 Aeoliscus strigatus
TCTCTGGATGCCCTGCGAGCTTTACCAGAGGCAACACTGTTTGATGAGGGAACTGTATCATCAGTGTGGCTGGAAGTTGTTGAAAGAGCCACCAAGTTCCTGAGGTTTGTCACTCACTGATGCGTAAGTCATGCACCAGTATGTTTAACTTCAAGCTTCTTTTTGTCCTTTTGTCCTTTTTTTTTGTCGTCCGGATCAGTGATGTACATGGAAGTGCCGCCACCAAAGGCAACATCCCTCTTCAGGACAAGCACCTAGTCCTGGCCATCCTGTTGGAGTTGGCCGTGCAGAGGGGCACGCTCAGGTACTCTTCTCTTCTCTCTTTTTTTTAAAACTGATGTGACTCTACAGTAGGGACGTCGGGACTAATTGTATTTAAAATTAACCGCAATTCTGAAAGTCACAGTGGGTTAATCTTAAAAGGATTTTAATAATCGCGGTATCTCATGAGACTTGCTGTAAGATGCGTCTGAGATGCTGAAGTTGTTGGGCCAGCAACGTGCTGAACGCCGGCATGTCGGATAATGAACATGAGAACCAACTGAGCGCTGAAAATGGCAGAAGGAAGCAATTTGCCAGAATGTGTTTCCATCAAATAAATGTAATAAGGACCATTTTGTCGACACAAAAATTGCTGAGGTTGTTCTGATGAACGATGGACGTCCCGTCTGCAAAATCTGCTGCCAGAATGTCACGAGTAAAGTCTCTTAATATGTCAAACCTGACCGGACATCTTCAGAAAACATCAATTCCTCTTTGCCAGTATCAAGGTAATTAATTGGTATTAATGAGAGAGGGAGCAGTGACTACAGCGTCTTTCTCCTTCTACTTGCAGATTCACATGACCAATATTTCTGAAGACAATTACATTTACACAAGACAGTTACCTACATTTGGCTGCTTAAAAATAAGTAATTATTGTTATTGAACTATTTGACATAAAGGATGATTTATCATTCTTATAAATATTCTAGTCCAGTCTATTCATCCTGTCACAAATGGGTTGTCTATTTATAATATTTTTGATTAATTTTTATGTTCTATGTTTTAACTGCTTGAGCAAAAATTATGAAAAACAACTCCTTGTTTCCCTTCATATTATAAAAAATCCTGAAAATCAGGATAATTGTGATTATATCCTTGAGGATAATTGCACCTGGAAAATCTGTTATGGGGTTTTATGTTATTTTCTCTTTCCAGTCAGCTGCTCTCTGCTGTTCTCTTACTCCTGCGCCTGTGGGAGAGTGGCACCAGAGAGATGGACAACGAACGCTCCACACAGGGAACCAGTGCTCCTCTGCTGCCCCTGTTGCAGCGCTTCAAGAACATACACAGCAGCAAGGAAGAACCCATCCCTGAGGAAGAAGCAGAGGTAACAGCAGCAAGTTGGCAGCAGCTCAGCACATCCAGTATACAAACACAAGGGAACAATAATCCTCAACAAAACGAATGAAGCTTTGCTATGCCGGTGTTATGTGGGAATGTCTGTTCCTGGTAATAATGTACTTAATCTCTTTGGATTTCTGTTAGATTCTCACAGCCCCTCTGAGCCCAAACGAGAGTTTCCTGCGCTACTTGACTTTGCCTCAGGATAACGAGCTGGCCATTGACCTTCGACAAACAGCAGTGGTCATCATGGCTCACTTGGACCGCTTGGCCTTTCCTTGCAGCCCCCCGAACTGTAACTCCCCCACCACACAAAAGGTGACGTTTCTTTTCACCAGCTAGTACGACTGAAGTTTCACTCCTTTCTTCAGGCATTTTCCTAAACACTGTGCCTGTTCAAATCCTTCAGTTGTGTATAGAACATTACAGGCCTGGCTGGAACAGTGGTAGACAAATAGAGCTGAAAAACATGGTCATTTCATCATAAATGCTTTTTCAAGGTTATGCCTGCACAGACATCGATAAATACACATAATATGCGTTATCTTTCCAAGGAAATATTACATTACATTACATTTATTATATCTTCCTAACTGAACTGAAACAGATCTGTACTTATTTTGAAATTGATTTGATTGAAATTTGATTCATCCATGTCCATTTTTGTTGTAAGCAGTCCACTGTCAATCAGTCAGGGAGGTTACACTCACTGACCAAAGTCTGGATTACTTTGAGTGTAACCTCCCTGATATTATGTTGCACAATGAAATAACAAAAGATTTATATATTATGCATCTTCTGAGCATTGTATTAGGTGGCTTCATGTTTTGACCGTTCAGATTATCTCTGACCCTGTCTCTTCTTCCAGGGAGCCCTGCAGGAGGTGATTGCCTGGGGTCTGTTGGGCTGGAAGTTGTATGCCAATGTTAACGGACCCATCCAGTGTAAAGCCCTGTCCAGCCTCGGAGTCACGCAGATAGTCTGCTCAGAAAAAGGCTTTCTCATTCTGTCCAGTAGTGGAGCTGTTTACACCCAGAACTACAAGAGCACAACACTGGTCAGTTATGTGGAACGGTTGCGTTTTGTTATCACGTCTTAAAACATGAATAAAAGAATCGTTTTGCTTAATTGATTCATTCATTGATGGATTTCGCTGCAGGCTCCCATGCTCATCCACGCCCTCAGCTCCAGAAAGATCATGAAGCTTGCATCTCATCCAGATGGGCAGCATTACTTGGCCCTGTCGTCCAATGGGGAAGTGTTCTCATGGGGCTGTGGTGATGGTGGTCGGCTTGGACACGGAGACACCACGTCAGTATCCACAATACATTGTCATTTATTACAGCTGTCAGTATCCCTCTTGGTGTATAAGATGAATAATCAATTATATGAAACTATAAAAAAAATTAAAGTGTGATTTACAGCATTCAGCTCAAAACCTGTAACTTGAAGTGAATTTTTTTACATATATACACACACACATTCCAGTACACTGGACACATATCCCAATTTAATTAAATAGCGATATAAGTTGCTGTCAACCATCGTCTTTCCTTTCAGATATCTAGAAGAGCCCACTGTGATTGCAGCGTTCAGTGGGAAACAGTCAGGAAAGCATGTGGTGCACATTGCCTGCGGGAGCACGTACAGCGCTGCCATTACAGCCGATGGCGAGCTGTATACGTGGGGCCGGGGGAACTATGGTCGCCTAGGTCACGGTAAGATCCAATAGCTGTGATGGAAACACATTGGGGGGTTCATCTGTTTGTTTTATCCCTATAAACCAAATGTCCTATCCCTTCAGGATCTATTGAGGACCAGACGACACCCATGCTGGTTACGGCGCTTAAGGGACTAAAGGTGGTGGATGTGGCATGCGGGAGCGGCGATGCACAAACGCTTGCTCTGACGGAAAATGGTTAGAGGAAGAGTCCGTTTGGCCTGACTTTTGTATTTATGCTTGTATTTACCATCACGGTGGGTTGTTACTGTACAGGTCAGGTTTGGTCCTGGGGTGACGGAGACTATGGTAAACTGGGTCGAGGAGGAAGTGACGGCTGCAAGACCCCTAAACTGGTTGAGAAACTTCAGGACCTGGACATAGTGAAGGTGTGCTGCGGCAGCCAGTTTTCCTTAGCCCTCTCAAAGGACGGCCAAGTTTACACCTGGGGAAAGGGGGACAACCAACGCCTCGGCCACGGCACTGATGAGCACGTCCGCTACCCCAAGTTGCTGGACAGTCTGCAGGGTGAGCAGACGATGAGACCATTTGTCTGGCAGCTTGTAGACTAGGGGTGTCTGACCCGGTCCTTGGGAGCCCACCGTCCTGCAGGTTTTAGATGCCACCTGCTTTAACACACCCCTCCCAAGGACCGGGTTGGGCACCAATGTTTTAGAACCTAAAGACAAAAACTAATCCCCCTCTGTTATATTTGTAATCAGGGAAGAAAGTTGTGGATGTTGCTGTGGGATCGACACACTGCCTGGCCCTCACTGATGATGGAGAGGTGCACAGTTGGGGCAGCAATGATAAGCTACAACACTTCGATACACTGTTTTCAAACAAGAAACAGCCGAAGGCACTTCCTGGTCTGAATTCTAAACACATAGTGGGGATCTCCTGTGGTCCAGGACAGGTAATCTACACAGCAGTCACTGGCTATTAAAAAATGCCAATTAAAACACGTTTGTTGTTTGTTGTTTCCAGAGCTTTGCCTGGTCCTCGTGCTCCGAGTGGTCTGTTGGGCAGCGTGTGCCTTTTGTTGTCGATGTTTGCGCCATGACCTTTGAGCAGCTTGACCTGCTCTTGAGGCAGGTCAGCGAGGGCATGGATGGCAGCTCAGACTGGCCTCCTGCGCAGGAGATGGAGTGTATGGTGGTTGCGACACTCAACCTGCTCCGGCTCCAGGTAGTCACAACTTTAAACACTAGTTTTCATACAGTATGTGTCCTTACACGTTAGCAGCTTCACAGAATAGCTGTTTAGTCAACAGTAGCTGTTATTGTACCCGCATCAAACACTTTGAGGAGTGCCTCATTTGTAAACACTCATTAAACGCCACATTAGGCCACACTAATGTAAACTGAGCCACAATTGAAGTGAACTGAACCACCCCCGCCCCTGCACACTGGTCTTTGGTCCTGCCCTCATCAGTAAATCCAGGGACAAGAATGGTCATGAGAAACGTTTTAGTTATCTCTATTAACCAACTAGACAGTTGTTTTCCCCGCTTTCCCTTTTTTTGTTACTTCACAAACAATACTTCTGATGCTCCAGGAGTGGACAGTAACATGATATCTCCTATGTGTCTGCAGCTTCATGCAGCCATTAATAACCAGGTGGATCCGGAGGAGCTGGGACTGGGTCTTGGCAGTGTCCTGCTGAACAACCTCAAACAAACTGTGGTGGTGCTAGCGAGCAATGCTGGGGTGCTCAATACCGTGCAAGCAGCGGCTCAAGCCGTCCTCCAGAGTGGCTGGTCAGTGCTGCTGCCCACCGCTGAGGAGAGGGCGAGGGCGTTATCCTCGCTTCTGCCTAATGCTGGTAAGTGTCACTCTGAATCTTCATTCATGCAGGTTGTACGTAATGTTGGACATTTATCTTTTTTATTTATTTCGCCATCACTTGCAATAGGTTGCAAGATTGTCTTAGATATTTAACATAAATGACAAATTATTTTTCTACTCCCCACAGCGTCTGGAAATGAGATGAGTGTGACCCCTGGACGCCGCTTTATGATTGACCTGCTGGTCAGCAGCTTAATGGCTGATGGAGGTTTAGAATCTGCACTGAATGCGGCCATCACTGCTGAGATACAGGTCAGTGTGTTGAAGGCACCAGACAACTTTTTACCCTTCTTTCTCATATCCCATGTTTATGTCTTACAGTTGAAATCAAAAACTGTTCTGATAACAGTCTGGTTGAAAACAGCAAGGTCTCCATTAATTAGTCACTTTGAAGTTACCCATGAAGAACAGTGTCCAATTTGGATAATAGAAAAAGATGAAACACTCTTGATAATGTAGATTTCCTCCAGCCCCACCCTTGAACTCATGAAAATTGTCACTGGATAAGGGAGCAAATGTTTTCTCTGTTTTATAGGATATTGAGGCCAAGAAGGAGGCTCAGAAAGAGAAGGAGATAGACGAACAGGAGGCCAACGCTTCCACCATGCACCGTTGTCGTACCATGCTAGACAAAGACCTAATTAACACTGGCATCTATGAGTCGGCAGGGAAACAAATCCTGCCTCTAGTGCAGCTCGTACAGCAGCTATTGAGGTACCTGTTCTTCGTCTGGACACACGTGTACCACAATATGTCCTTGAATATGTTTGCAGTAGATTGACAGATGATGTTTTGCAGGAATATTGCGTCTCAGACAATCGCAAGACTTAAGGATATTGCACGGCGTATCTCCAACTATTTAGAGGCGGAGCATGTCAGCAAAGAGCGCTCTGCATCTCTGGACCTGCTTCTGCGCTTCCAGAGGCTGCTGGTCAGCAAGCTATACCTTGGTGTTAACGGCACAGAGAATGTCAATGGATATAGTAAGTAACGGGTTTCAGAGGGTCATGCGGATTGGCGCCGTGATGATTTAGCATTTGATCCATCTGCTATTTTACAGATCCGGAGCTTCTGGGTGTAGGGTCCCTTCTGAAAAAATACATTGCACTGCTGTGTACTCATATTGGAGACATCCTGCCAGTGGCAACAAGTATTGCCTCTACGGGTCATCGCCACTTCGCTGAAGTATCTCATGTTATAGAAGGAGATCTAACGGGTAACTCCCTCTGAAAAGGAGCAGTGTTACATACAATCATGGAAAAAAATTATTCGACCACCCACCCAGACATGGCTGCAGTCATCAGAAACAGTGGTTATGCAATCAAGGACTAACGTCTGTGTGTGTCATGTGACTTACAGGCAGAAAAGAATACATGGGATGTCTAAAAGCATTGTTTTGGAAGTACAATGTCATAGCTATTGATAGAGGAAATTAAGTGATTTTGGTTATCATCAAGAACCCATATAAAATGGCTTTTTACAAGTTATTCTTGTTGTTAAAGTTAATGTTTGTCCTTTAGTGGTACCAGGCATTAAAATGAACAAGAAATCACAGAAAACAAGTGGTCTAATATTTTTTTTCTATGACTGTATATTTTATATATGTGTTATATGAGGCATGAATAGTAACTAAGTGTCCGTCCTCTGGTAGGAGTTCTCCTGCCTGAGTTGGTTGTTTCCATCGTCCTCCTGCTCACCATGGATGCAGGTTTGATGCAGGAGACCGGCTCCATCCCTCTCCTGGCTGGACTCCTGGAGCATCTCGATCGATTCAATCACCTGGCTCCAGGACATGAGAGGGATGATAATGAGGACCTGGCCTGGCCAGGCATTATGGGTAAACCACTTAAGATAACACTGACAACTTCATCCCTGAGCTGGTTGAGGACTCAAAGCCATTCTTTGCACTTCGGCTTAGGATGTAACTATCACTGTTTCTGCTGTGGCAGGGTCGTTCTTCACAGGACAAAGTTCTAAGAACAATGAAGAGGTGACCCTCATCCGCAAAGCTGACCTAGAGAACCACAACAAAGATGGTGGTTTCTGGACAATCATTGATGGAAAGGTTTATGACATTAAAGACTTCCAGGCTCAGTCGCAGTCACTAGCAGGAAACAGTATTCTTGGTAAGCATAGGTTCATGTTGAAAAGGTGTTGGTGAGATAGGTTGTGCACATAAATGAATGAACAATCTCTTTCACAGCTCAGTTTGCAGGAGAGGACCCAGTTGTTGCTTTGGAAGCTGCTCTGCAATTTGAAGACACCAGGGAGTCAATGCAAGCCTTCTGTGTTGGCCAGTATATGGAGGTACCATGGGTCTAAATGTACTTTTATGTAAAGTCTTTTTGTTGTCAAATTTATATATGAATATCTGACTATTTACAGCCAAACCAAGAGACAGTCACCACTCCAGACCTCAGCAGCCTGTCATCTCCCCTCATCGACACAGAGAGAAACCTTGGGCTGCTGCTGGGGCTTCACGCCTCATACCTGGCCAAGAGCACACCCCTGTCCTCCATGGAGATTGAATGTGCCAGTGGGTTAAATGTCGTTTTTCCACATTTCTCTTTCCACTGGCTCTGACTAAAGCAGTGCTTTTGAATCTCTTTGCACAGAGTGGCTCCAGTCCTCTATATTCTCTGGAGGTCTGCAGACCAGTCAGATCCATTATAACTACAATGAAGAGAAGGATGAAGACCACTGCAGCTCCCTGGGAACCAGCACTCCAGATAAAGCCAAACTGTACTCCCGCAGAATAACCCTCAGTGATCATGCACAACCTTTCCTGCAGGCCATTGCCGACAACAACACTCAGGACCACACTGTGAAGGTACGAGCATAGTACTTCTACGCTGCGAAAGTGGTTTCAATCCCCCCATGTTAATGTATGTGCAATTCCATCAAGTTAAACATTATATCCATATACCTTTAATATAACAATATAATATGCAGTATTACAACATATTTCATGAGGGACACCAAACAGATGCTGTATGATTTCATGGGCATTTTTTTTTCTTAAACTGTAGGACTTTCTCTGCCAAATAGAGCGTTGCTGTAAACAGTACCATCTAATCACTCCCATCACTTTCCCCCCTGAACACCCCGTGGAGGAAGTTGGCCGCCTGCTGCTCTGCTGCTTGCTCAAACATCAAGACCTCGGTAACCAAGCAACGGGCTCTTTGAGAGGGAAATTTTGATCTAATTTTGTCTCTCGTTGCCATTTCAGGGAGTTATACTCTTTAAAAAATTGGGATCTTTTTGCAATTTCAACAGCAGCGTAGTAAAACATCTCCTCCTGTCGCAGGTCATGTCGCTCTCTCACTTGTCAGCCAATGTGCCTTGGGTGTGGACCAAGGAAAACAGAGGTCCCTCCCTAAATCTGTGATTGACGTGTGCCGCATGGTCTACCAGGCAAAGTGTTCTTTAATCAAGGTACGAGTCCTGCTTTTATCCTGTGCACTGTAATAACTAAGAATTGACTGAAATCTGTAATAGAATTATTTCAATAGAATGAAAACAGGATGAAAACAATCAAAACAATAGAATACATTAAGGGGTTAAATTCTGTGTAAGATAACCATATAATTGGTCAACCTTTTTTCCTGATGTTAACTTAAAATAGGTAATTGAATTAAAAAGTAGTCATATTGACTGATATTAACCCTTTTATTGTAATAAATCCTATCCAGCTCCTAGTCTTATCATTTAAAGTACTTAAATCAAATTAAGTAATTCATACACCGTTTGTTTTTTTTGTAAAAGACTCATCAAGAGCAAGGTCGCTCTTACAAGGAGGTCTGTGCACCTGTCATTGAGCGCCTGCGGTTCCTGTTCAATGAGCTGCGTCCAGCTGTAAGCAACGACCTGTCAATTGTGTCCAAACTGAAGCTGCTGAGCTCTCAGCCGCGCTGGAGGAGGATCACACAGAAGCTCATCAGGGACCGCAGGAAAAAACGAGGTATGCTAATCAGGACTAAATCAGCTGTCTATGTTAATAAACTAAGCAAATCAAAACGAGTCATATGTTGCCTTCTCAGTGCCTAAAAAGTCAGAGTCTGCTGATATAGAAGAGCCAAAGTTAGAGATCGAAGGAACCATTGAGGAGGAACTTAATGTCCACATCAGCCCCACGCCTGCTGACAGGAAATCCCCCACGGGCAAGCCAACCAAGGTATGAGTCTTTCAATACACGTTTCACCCCTGGAGCTAGATACATCTTTGTATACCATATATATCTGGAATATTGAATGTTTCCAAAATATATAGAGATGTATTGGATATAAAGACCAAAAATACTTAAAATAATGAAATAAAATAATTATTATTAAAATAAAGTTTTTTTCCTCGTAAATCATATGTAACAAAAAATGTATTTATTTCTAACAATAGCCGAGTTGTGTTTCATGTTTTGTTGTGTTGGTTGGCGCACACTGCAGCCAGAATGTTTCAGGTCAGTGGTTGTATTGTGTGACATTGTTGTATGATTTCATTTGTTTACAGCAGGACAAGTGGCAGCCGCTTCTAACCACAGTCACCAGTGTCCAGAAGTACCGGTGGTTGAAACACAGTGTACAGGGTGTGTTTCCTCAGTCCAGCCTTATGGCCACAATCGTGGAGTTTGCTCTGAAAGAGGAACCCCTGGATGTGGAAAAAATGAGGAAGTGTCTTCTTAAACAGGTGATTAAAACATTGGAACAAATATCGGTTTTCAAGTAGTAAACTTTTTTTTAAAAAAGTCATTTGACAATGATAAATGTGCCTGTGAACTTGTGTGAATCTGTGTGTCATCACAGTTGGAGAGGGCTGAGGTGAGGCTGGAGGGCATCGATACCATGCTGAAGTTGGCCTCCAAGAGCTTCCTGCTGCCGTCTGTGCAGTATGCGCTGCTGTGTGGATGGCAAAGGGTCATACCAGAGGGGACCAACATCGGGTACGTTATTTGATTTGTTCATAAATTTGTCTGTATATATTTGGCCCTGCAAAAAAAATACTGGTATGATAGGAAGAAATGTGATGTGATCTATACAGTTTTAGCACATGGTTTGCTTTTATTTTAGTTCTCTTGTTTGATCTGTTCTTTTCAGAGAGCCTCTGTCCGACTGCCTCAAGGACATGGATCTTATTCCTCCATTTAACCGTATGCTCCTGGAGGTTACCTTTGGCAAGCTGTATTCCTGGGCTATTCAGAATATTCGCAACATACTACTGGAGGCCAGTGCTCGCTTCAAAGAGCTTGGTGAGTAGGGTACACATCTGGCAGATGTAGCATATTTTTGCTATTAGTTAGTTTCAGACGTTAAGTTGTTTGATCATGTGCTGTATCTAGGTGTGCAGCCCGTTCCCTTGCAAACCATCACGAATGAGAACCCAGCAGGGCCGAGCCTCGGCACCATTCCACAAGCTCGTTTCCTTCTGGCCATGATACACATGTTGTCCCTCAAACATGGGGCGAACAGTCTCAGCCTCTTGCTGAATTCGGGCATATTGGCCCTCACACAGAGTATCCTCAGGCTTGTAGGTAAGTGCCTTGCAGCCAAAACCAAGGACAGAGAACCTGCGTTCATCGATGGAAGGCATATGTCTCCTGTTTTGATGTCTGTAACCGTTTCCTTTCCAGGACCAAGTACAGACAGCAGTGAAGAGGACTTGAGTTTATGTGCACATGGAGGCTCAGCTACAGTACTAGAGGAGTCCAGAAAGGAGACTGCCCCAGCTCCTCTGCCTGCCTCTGGTCCAGAGCTGGCAGCCATGATGAAAATAGGCACCAGGGTCATGAGAGGATTGGACTGGAAATGGGGAGATCAGGTAATATTTTAATATTGATATTTTGTCAACATAGTTTCATTCAAGTTGAAAAACCTCTGGAAACAAGCGAACCTGTGTTGGAAACCTAGAATGCCTTTCCCGACACTTATAGGAAGATGAAGAAATATGCCTTTGGAATCCTGTAGTATACAAAATGATATATGGCCTAAAATGTTATACTCTGTTCTTTATTTTAGGGGTTAAATAAACTTTGTGGCTCCATGTGAATTATTTCGTGCGAGAAGGGATTAAATGGCTCTTTGTCAGTGAATGTTTCCAGCCCTTGCTCAAAAACTAAATCAGAGTTAAACAAACAGGCAAACTAATTCTTAGTATGTTATCATCTGCATGTTGTGTCCAGGATGGTCCTGCACCAGGTCTCGGTCGGGTCATTGGAGAGCTGGGAGAGGATGGCTGGATCAGGGTCCAGTGGGACACGAGCAGCACCAACTCTTATAGGATGGGAAAAGAGGGCAAGTACGACCTGAAACTGGCAGAGCCCCCACCTGCCACCCAGCCCCCCACTGAGGACTCTGACACAGAGGATGATGCAGGTCGGTTCACAGTACTAATCAACCATCAACCAGGGAGGTTTCAGCCATAACGCTTGTTTTCCAACACAGAGGGTGAGCTGGTGGAGAAGAGCACTCATCCAACTGCTATGATGTTAACCAGCACCGTAAACCTGCTGAAGACCTTATCCCTCTCATCTGGCATCTATGCTGAGGTGCTACAGACTGATGCTACACGAACTCTTTGTGGGTTACTGAGGATGCTGGTTGAAAGTGGAGCCAATGACAAGTCAGGTAGAACTGCCATATTGATTTTGTTCATGAATATATCTTAGAAGGCAAACGATCAGGTGTTGTCTCACTCCAACTGTACCCCTCTTTTGTCAGGCTGTCACTCCCACAGGCTTGTGTCTCGAGAGCAGCACAGGAGTTGGTGCACACTGGGCTTCATACGCAGCATTGCTCTGATGCCCCAAATGTGCAGCACCCTCAGCACCTCTGCATGGATTAGCCTGCTGATCCGAATTGTTGAGGGACACCAGTCGTTCAATGCCGTTTCACTGCAGAGACAGGTGGGTCACCAGAGCAGAACGTGTTGTCTGTTTTAGTTGAAAGGCTTTGAACAGATGTTGGTGTTTCACAATAGCAAGCTCTTTTCTAAATAATCGCATTGATTTGTAATGCTGCACATAGAAGAATGCTCACAGTGTCACTGCCCTCCCCCTCCCCATCTTCTGTGCATTTCCAGATTCTCGCACTGCGTCTTCTGCAGGCGGTGCTGCCTTCATGGGACAAGATGGAGCGCTCTCAGGACATGAAGTTCCTGGTGGAGAAGTTGTTCAACTTCTTGGGAAGCCTACTTAGCACCTGTTCCTCAGACCTACCGCTTCTCAGAGGTGCTGTTGTCTTCTATTCTCAGGCTAAACTGAGGTTTTCTCTACAGCGTGTTCTGACATCGCCCCTTTCTGCCTGTAGAAGGTTCCCTGCGAAGGAGGAAGTCCCGCCCGCAGGCATCTCTCACAGCAACTCACAGCAGCACGTTGGCTGAGGAGATTGTTGCTGTCCTGCGTACATTGCACTCTCTTGGCCAGTGGAACAGCCTGATAAATGAGTACATCAACACCCAGCTAAGCTCTATTGGAGATGTTATGGCGAGCTGCCAGTCTGAAGCAGTAAGAGCATTTACACTGTGATGCATCTTGTCATTGTTTTTTTTCTTTTTTTAAATGAATTTATGCAACTATTTGTCTTCTCGTCGTCTAACATATATGCATTCGTCCAGTGTTTCCTGGAGGAGTATTTTCCTGAGTCTGAGGGTCCCAGGGTTGGTAGTCTAATGGCTGTGCTGGCAGTGATTGGAGGGATCGATGGACGCCTCAGGCTTGGTGGTCACGTCATTCACGAGGAGTATGGAGAGGGCACAGTCACACGCATTACCCCTAAAGGACGCATTACTGTCCAGTTTCATGAGATGAGGACCTGTAGGGTTTGCTTGCTTAGTCATCTCAAACCGGTACGGACGCCATTCATTTCAAACAAATTTCACCAGAAGATTACAGTTATTTATCACTTTTTTGTTTAACTTCTTTAGCTGCCAGCAGTATCCTTCAGTGTGCAAAACCTGCCCTTCTCTGAACAAATGTCAGCAGTGTGGGCCCAGTTGGTCAGCCTGGCAGGCAGCAAACTGGAGAAACAGCGCCTGAAGAAGTCCCTCAGTCGCGGATTGACAGGTACAGTTAACAGGTGTTGTTCATAATGGAATGTTATTGATAATCTGTGTCTGATAAGGTTTGTGTCTGATAAGGTTCAGTGAAAATATACCTATAATCTGTGTCTGATAAGGTTTGTGTCTGATAAGGTTCAGTGAAAATATACCTATTAAGTATCCTGACAAGGGGTTTCAAACTGTGAAATATGCTTGGATTTACTGCTGGGATTCATGGAGGGTTTTGTGTTTCTAGCTGACCAGGTGGACATCCATCTGCTTCGGTGCCAGCAGCTGAGGCTTTATATTTTGAAGGCAGGACGGTCGCTGCTGTCTCACCAGGACAAACTGAGGCAAATTCTTTCTCAGCCTGCAGTTGTGGACATAGGCGCCAACCCAATCGGTAAGGCAGAGTCCAACTGTCTGAATGGACAAGGAAGTGATGCTGAGCCAGGCCATCTGTCCTGTGCATGAAGTTCTCTGTTATCTTGGGGCCAACGTCCAGAAACTCAGTCTTACTGACTGATTTGGGAGTTAGTCATATAAGCTCTGTTTGCTAATAATGTGGACACAGACCAGTAGCTGCTGCATCAGAAAAACTCGACAAGGGACATACTGATCAAAAGTCTGGTTCAGTTGCATGAATTTCTGTATGACGTTTGTTTTTGTTTTTCAGAGGATCAGGTGGTGTCCTCTCCTGATGTAGCTGATCTTTCTCCTGAGGGTCCTCTTCCTCCACTGATCCTCCTGCAACAGCTGCTGTCTGCTGCTACCCAGCCCTCCCCTATCAAAGCCATTTTTGACAGGCAAGAGATGGAGGTGAGCTTCACATAAAGCTTGTTTTCAGTCAGCGTGCATGTTGAACAGTGGGTGTTTAATTTGATGTTGGTGCTATCTGCAAATGTTCTGTGCAGGCTGCAGCTCTGGCTGTGTGTCAGTACCTGGCTGTGGAGTCTGCCCACCCTTCCTCTCCTCTATTCGAGGAGAGCAGCTCCAGTGAGGCCACCACACCTGTCACTGTACAGCATGTCAGACCGCCTAAACAGAAGAAGCAGAGGACGTCCCCCGTCCCTCCCTTACCAATAGTTCTCCAGCTGATGGAGATGGGGTTCCCACGGAAAAACATTGAGTTTGCCTTGAAGTCACTGTCTGGAACCACGGGCAGTGCCTCAGGTGCCCCAGGTAGGACATGACCGTATCTGCACACCACGATGCTGTCAACTGTCTAAACTAAATTCCTGTAGCTCTTAATAGATTCCACAGTTTTATGTGTTGTGTTTTCTGGAGAGTAATCCTGTGTATGAATTAGGTGTCGAGGCTCTGGTGAGCTGGTTGTTGGACCATCCAGACATTCATGTTACTGAGGTGTCAGATGCAGACACCGTGTCAGATGAATACTCGGATGAAGAGGTGCTGGAGGAGCTGGAGGAGGCGGAGCCCACTTTCCCTGTGGTATGCTTGCCTCCGTTTATTTCTGGTGTAACCCACTCAGTGATAGTGTGTGTCATACTTAACCAATGTAACATCGCCTGTGTTATGTCAGCCTCCTGGTGCAGTGGTGACTGAAAGCCAGACATTTAAGAAGAGATCAGATTTTCAGAGCAATGATGACTATGCTGTGTATGTCAGAGAGAATATTCAGGTAAGAGGATCAACTGATTTGACCATGTGACAGAGCAGAAAGATGGGGTCTTATCACTGTGATCGCTCTGATTTCAGGTGGGGATGATGGTGAAGTGCTGCAGAACGTATGAGGAAGTGTATGATGGAGATGTCGGGAAAGTGATAAAGCTGGACAGAGATGGGCTTCACGACCTAAATGTACAGTGTGACTGGCAGCAAAAAGGAGGCACATACTGGGTCCGTTACATCCACATTGAACTGCTTGGTATGTTTTATTGTGACTAATACAGTTGTGAAGTTACTGTACATGATGCAGAACATGGTAACAAATAATGAAACCTGCCTTGAAACAGTTTTCATTGCTTTCGTTGCAGGATTTCCGCCTCAAAGTTCCCCCTCACATATAAAAATTGGTGACAAAGTGAGAGTGAAACCCACAGTCACCACACCAAAGTACAAATGGGGGTCTGTCACTCACAGGAGTGTTGGGGTTGTGAAAGGTAATCCCATTTCCTGAGCCTTTAATTAACATATGCTATATAAAACCTGAGCATAAACTAAATA